>JANIJG010011634.1:7624-103353 GCA_024611175.1 Megaceryle torquata | reverse complement strand
TCTGAGCACCCTGCTCTGGTTGCAGATGGCCCTGCTCCCTGCAGGGGGGTTGGACCAGATGACTTTGAAAGGTCCCTTCCAACCCAGTGGATGGGAGTCACAGAAGAGTGGTAGCTGGCCATGTGGCAGATACACTGGTGCTGGCAGCCAGTGCTGCTGCCCCGTGGAGCCTGTGCTGCTGGGCAGGTGGGATGTGCCCGGTGTCCAGAGGCTGCTCCGTCCCGAGGGCACATCCCGTGGCTGTGCTGACTCTTGGCAGTCGCTCTTTCACTCAGCAAAATCGCGGTGCTGTTTTTTGGCTGCCTTTCTGCTGAGGGTCTCTCCTCTCTACGCTTGTCGGGAGCTTTTCTCCGCCGCAAAACTTGTGGGCGCACGACCGCTCCTCGCGAAGCCTCGCCAGTGAGCCCGAGGGAGGTGGCAGCGGGAACTCTCTGTGCTGTAAAACCTGTGAGCTGTTGCTTTAAAAGGGAAAAAAAAAAATAAAAAAAAAAAGGGGGAAAAAAAAATTTCCTTTGTGGGTTGTGGAGAGAAAGTGCTAGAACTGTTGCAGGATCATGACTGGAAAGCAGGATCCCTGAGTGGTCACAGAGGCTTTCCCGGTCCACTCCAGCCCGCCACGGTGGCAGCCAGGATGCTCGTCCTCCAGAGCAGATAGCAAACAAGAGACAAAGAGACCCTATCGAGGACGAACCGCTCGGCAAAGGGAATGAGGCAAAATGTTGCTCTTGTGTTAAAAGGGATCAGCATCTTCTTTGCTAGCCATGGAGATCACGTTTTTCACAGGCTCGCTGGTTTGCAGCGCTTGAACCCGACCTTTCCGAGGAGTCCGAGCGCTCCGCATCGCTTTACGCTTTCCAGCCTGGTTTTTTTTGCACATATGTAATACTGGAGGGTTAAAAAAAAAAAAGCCAAAGCCGAGGCAGGGATTGAGGAGGCATCCTGCTAGCGATCAGCTGACGCGCCGAACCCCAGCCTGCAATGTGTTGCTTATTCATTTCGTACGGTGGGAGCTGCCGGGGCTAGCAGCGAGCTGAACTATGCCTCTCCAACAGCCGCGCTTGTGCAGACAGAGGGGTGAGAGAGAGGCAGCCGCCGCGGGAAGAGCACAGCCGGACTTTCTCCTTGTTTTTATCCATTTCTGCAGGATCATGTATTTATAAGGGATGAGGTGGGCCACAGGGATCGCAGGCCTGAGGTGCGGCCTACCCAGTCAGTGCAGAATCAGGCCCTCCACTACCGGAACCGAGAGCGCTTTGCCACAATCAAATCAGCATCTTTGGTAAGCAGCCACCCCACCCCACCTCCTCTCGTCCCCTCTCCCTTGCCAAAACGGGTCGGGGATTTATTATTTTATTTTTATTTTTCCTCTCCTAATTTGTTGTTGTTGTTGTTGGCATAGCAACTGGGTATTGCACTGAAAGGTATTTTAGCTCTGTGTGTGTGAGATGGGAAATGTAGAATATATTTAATTTTAATGTGTATTTCCAGTATATGCGAGATAAGCCCCCTTCCTGGGTGAAGTTAATAGCATCTCAAATTCCTCCTTCCCCCCCTCCCCTCCCCTTCTTCCACCTCTCTCTTTTGTTAATACGTTTATTTGCATGTGCAGAAAGTGTGTGTGTGTGCTGGTGTGAAATATGCTGAATTGCTGTCGGAGATACAGACGGGTTTGGAAACAATAAGACCGCTGCTTCCCGGCTGAGCTGCTGTGCCCGGTGGCTGGGGTTCGGGTTTTTTCTTTTTAGGTGTGTGGTTTTTTGGTTTGTTTTTTTTTTTTTTTCCTTCATTCATTCATTTATTTCAAGCAACCGTACCCTGCCTGCGGTGCTCAGCTCGATCCCTCGGCAGGATGGCTGGGCTGTGATAACGGAGGGGGCTCGGAGCAGGCTGTGGGCTTACAAAGAGGAGGGGGATGGGGTGAATCCATCAAGATTTGTACTATTGCAAATGTGATTGCTGTGGATGCCTTTGTAGTAGGGAAAGGGGTGTGTGCCGGAAGAGTTAGTTCTCTCGTGCCGCCTCCCCCACCTTGCATCCGCACGGGCTGCGGTCGGGGGCAGCCACTGGGGGGAAAGGGAGTGAAAAATGGCCTTTTAAAGCTAAAACAAATGTGATCTTAAATATTTCAGCCCGATGGTATTAGAGGTCAGATGAATGGGGAGCGTTAGAAAGTACCCACTGTTTGGCCATGGCACTTGCTCAGTGCTATGACATCATCCTAGACCAACCCCGAAATTACACCAGTGAGCCCTCCCCTTCTTGTCTCACCCTGCCTGAACGGGCGGGTTTTTCCTTCTCTACCACCATTTCTTGATCCCCCCAATTGCTTCCCATTTCCCCATGCCCAAGACAGAACAGGCGTGTGTGTGTGTGGTGTGACCACAGCTAAAGGTGGTGAGTGGAGGGAAGAGGCGGCAGCAGTGCCGACAGCCAATTTTTTTTCTATGTGGTTATTGCTGCTGCTGCTGAAATGTAAAATGATGCTGTGGTGTTCAGACTTCTGTCTGGGTGCTACACAGGCTGACATTTGAGGAGAGCATTGGGGTTGTATCTTTTGCAGGTGTACTTCTGGGTGGCTGTACCCTGAGTGCTCCCCAGGCCAGTGTCCCCTGCTCCCCTTTCCCTCCCTCCTCCCCCCCCTAGTTTACAGAGTGACCTAGAAATGGGTGCATTGGCAGACTGTGCAGCACACCTGACCCAGGCAAGATCTCAGGCTCCTGGAGACCCTCTGCCTTCTGAATTCTTCTCTGGGGGCAGGGGGGGTGTGTTTGTGTGTGTACGTGTGCACCCAGTATAGTGCCAGCACTGCCAGCTCCGAGCACATCAAAGCAGGCTCCAATTTGGTTGGCTGGAGGGAAGTTAAATGATGAATGACTCAAGTGTCATCCTCCACACACAGATACAATTTGATTGATAAATAGATGTGTGTGTTGAATATATTCATAGTCTTCTACTCTCTGTGGAAAGCTGCTGCACCTTCTGGCTGCCTTCAGCAGCAGGGTCCATAACTCCTCTCTTCCTTGAACATGTCATCCCTGGGCTACTTGGGTGGTACTTGAAGGTACTGCAGGGCAAGGCCCCCTTGGGTGCTGATGAAAGATGTTGGTATGAAGGTATGGACTGAGAGGTCTTCCCAGACCCCTGAGCACTGGGGAAGACAGCTGATGTCCCAAGGTCACTGCTGAATCCCATGGCAGCCTCCTGTGGGGCTGAGACTGGGTCTGCCTTAAATCCTTTGTCACTAGGATTTGCTAAACCTCTGCTTCAGTGACCAAATGATGATAAAGATAAAATTAATACGGGGTGAGGAAGATGGTAGGCTTTGTGGAGAACCTTTCTGGTTTGGTTTTTCTGCAGCATGTGCTCTGACACGGAGCGTGTCTGAGCTCACTCTGGTGGGGTTTGGGGCTCCCAGGTAAGGTGAGCAGTACGTGCATGGCTCTTCTGGGCGAGAGGAAGTCCCACCCCTTAGCTCGCTGCGTTAGGCAGCAGGCCTTGGGAGCAGCACGTGGCTGCGCGTGCCACACGAAAGCTTTGCTGTCCCCATCGCACGCGTGCGTCTCCCCTTTCCAGTACAGAGGGAAGCTCCCCAAGCACCACCTTGCTTCTCCAGGATGTGTGCCTGTGTCCTGAGGTTATGTGGTGAGGAGAACTTTCCTTATGCTTACGACAGAAATACTTAATTTCCATTAACCCTGGGCTTTCCCTTTAATAATCTTCAATTCCCACCTCTTCCAGTTCCCAAATGGTAATCTAGAGGAAAAAAAAATGACAAGCGAAGTCAAACCCCGTTGCCCAGAACATGAAGAACGCCCTGCTCGGGTGCGTGACTGGGTTTGGAGTGCCGGCGTGGCTGGCGTCACGCGCCTCCGTCACTGGGCATCCGACCGCTGCTCAGCGCCTGGGTGGTGTCAGTGGGCAGGGGTGCTCAGTCCTGCTGCTCTTCTGGCCAAAGGAAAACTCTCCTGCTGCCCCCTTGTCCCCTGCTTAAATAGCTGTGGGGAGAGCAGGGTCGGCCATGTAGCTGGTAGGGGGAGAATGACCAAAACACATCTGGAATTCTTCAGACTGTGTTCATCCCTCCACATTAAATTACTCTTTCAACAGCGTCTTGGAAAAAGATCAGTCCTTTGTGTGTGGGTGCTCAAGATCCCGCAGTGTTAGAACCAAAGCAAACCACCATGCTTTGATGGTTCCCCACACCACTGCTGCTGACCAGCAGTTGGTTTCTTAGCAGCTGGTACTGCTTCCTGGGCACAGAGGTTGTGCAGTTAGAGTAGAACGGAACAGTTTGGGTTGGAAGGAACCTTAAAGATCATTTAGTTCCAACCCTGCTGCTGTGGACAGGGACACCTCCCACTAGACCAGGCTGGGAGCATCAGGTAGCCTGGATTGCAGAGAATCAGAAAATGGGAGTTCTGACCCCAGATTCAGTAGTATGGGATGATGGCTGGGTGTCTTGTGGGATTTTTCTGGACACCCCACCCCCTGCCATGAGAGCAGGGCAGTGTTATAAGGCAAAGCGCCGAGGTTGGGGGTTGTGCACGTCGGTTCACAGCTGTTCCTGCTGGTGGAGTCCAGGATCTTGCACCCTCAGGCCCTTGTTATTCCCCTGTAGATGAGGATGTTGCAGATGGAAGGAGGACTCATGCTTCAAAAAGGGTGCTTCCAACTTGCTTCTCTTTCCAAAAACAAGCTCAAGTAGTTTCAGCGAGTGCAGGGGTCCCAGGACACTCGAGGGGACACAGTAGCCAGCTCTGCACTCCAGATGTTCCAGCGATTTTAAGGGTGATTTCCCCTTCCCCGTTACTCTGCAAAAGCATCAAGTGAATAAAAATTAAAAAATTTAAAAAAAAAAGGAAAAAAAAAGAGCAAATGTTAGACCTGAAGGAGTTCACCTTTGGTCAGAATTCAAGCAGCAATTTTAATAGTCATTCTTTCCTGGACCACCTTTCTCTTTGGTCATTGCATAGACCAACCCTCCACCCTCTTTGGTTTCATGTTTTTTGCGTGACACTTGTGGCAAGAGTAACCATCACTCACTTGGAGCAGTGGTGGAAAACACCCACCCTGCATGCTTCTGTCCAGGCAGTGGAAGTTGTTCTCTGAAACGGAGACCAGGTCCTTGCTACATCTCTGTGTTATTTTGCAGACTATGTGATCCGTAGGTGAAAAGTTCTAAGTAGAAATCTAAGCCCTGAAGCTGAGAAAGCTGTTATTTAAAAAGAAGGGTGGAGGTTCTGCATGTTGATCAGATGACACCTATCAACGTTTTCTAGTGAAAGGTGTTTTTTAAAGACATGCAGAGTCTCATCGATCTGTGTTTCTGGAGGTCTTTTGTGCTTGACCCCATAACTCCCCACCACCTCACGCCTTTCCTTGATGGCTGCTTCTCCAGTTTTCAAATGAAGTGATCTAACAGTTAACATTTCATAGAAAGATCAGACCACGTGGACTCCATCGAAGGCCTTGGCATTATCTTTGAAATCCAAATGCCAGCAGAATTACATGATCTCATCCCAGGTCTGCAAGGCCAAATGGCTAGGTAGGTGTGAGCTGGCTTCTCTGGATGTAGCCATTCCAGTGACACCACGGCAGTCTGACTCCAGACCTGGATACGTTTACGCCATGGTTGCTCCCCTGAACCACTTCTGCTGAAGCAGGGACATTTTATCTCAGATGGTTCAGTTTCTCCTCAGGGACTTTGCTGGCCGCTGCCTTTAGAGGTCTTTCCTGTAAAAATAATGAAGTTGTTCTTCCTCCTCTCCAAGTTCTCTTGCTGCTGTCAGCGTCTTGCCCAGTACTCTGCTCTGTCCAGCACAGAGGAGCTCAGTGTTCAGCGTGGTTATTGAGAGGGGAGAGTGACTGTCCTTCGGGAGGGTGTTCAGTATCTTGGTTAAACAGTGGAGAAGAAGGAACTCTAAAGAGCTGCTGGTTTGGAGGAGAAGTTGTGAGGCCAACTTCCTTATGTAAAGCTAAAATCTTGGAGGGGTGAAAGAGAGAAAGTTTGAATTTCATGGCAAGTGAGCTGCCTGTGGGAGTAGGTTGGAAAAGACATCTCTCAGTTCTGCCTGTGCCAAAGATATGGAGAGATAAGAAACCAAGAAAATGTCATACCTTGATAAAAGCTGTTCTGGTTTATATGGGTGGTTTTGGTTCTGCTGATGACCTGATTGATTATTGCACTGCAGATAGAGCTTCAGAAAATTGTTCTTTTCTGCTTTAAAGGATGCTGGTATTTTCTGGTGGTGTGCAGAAGGAATTTTGCAATGAGCAGCTCGGTCATCACCTCTTCTCCCATCATAATCTATGGGATGATGTTTGTGAAATACTTTGTAGAGTTCCGAGCGCCTTTGTGTAAGAACACCAGACAGGTGCTTACTGGAACTTCCCCAGCTGTTCTTTGTAAAATGGTTACTCAAGCTGTTCATTCATTAGGGGCTAAATCTTTAAAACCACAATCCTTTCTTCACTCACGCTTAGTCTGAGGAACTTCTCTGGTGCTGAACTGGCCATCTTCAGTGACATTAATTTCTTCCAGTTTCATCCATGCCCTGAGATCACCATTTGGAGACCTTGTCTGTGAAGGTGGAGTTCTGAAGAGTGTTGGTCTTGCTCAGAGCTTATGGTGATCAATTAGGTCTTTAGCACAAGCGTGCTCAATGCGGACATTAAATCTACAAGATGTCCACCAAGTCGGCTGTTCTCCTTTTCTCTTGTCTTCAGGAATGAAGTGCTTCTTGTTTCACTCTGACTTTTTAATATCTCATCTTCCCCTGTGACAGGAAGACTTTATAATAAGACTTTGGTGTTATAATTAGTAATTGCCTCCTATTGTTGGGGATGGATTCCATTCAGAGATGGAATTCTTGTCATGATAGAGATGAGCCGAGCAGAACTGGAAATGGGGTGCACAGGAGCAGCAACAAAACTAAGGATAAAAGTTTAATGAATTTTTGCTGTAAATAAAACAAGTTCACAATCTAAAGCTCATTAGAGATTAGACCAAAGGGGAGACTGGAAAAGTTGCAGTGGATTTTTAGACTTTTTTTTTTTTTCTTGTGCTCTTGCTGTTTGCTTTGTTCTGCCAACTTCTTGGAACGGAGTGTGCTGTGGAGAACGTCCCACTGCTCACAAAAAGGCCAGGCCTCAAAAATAGCACATCCAGGAAGATCTCATACCGCCGCGTGGTAGTTACCGTGTCGCCGAGTCCCTGACCAAGTCTGTTCTCTCCTAGTCGTGTGTCGTTTAACATGGTAAATGGCATATGCGAAGTGTTGGGGGTTTGCCTGTCTTACCTGACATCTGTCTCATTTATAAGTAACTTGGATGACTTCTCAGTGGAACTTTCATTATCTGGAAACTTCTCTTGAAGTTCTTATACTCGCTGAACTTGACAGCAGTGTGCAGGTTCCTACAAATGCTTACCGACTTCTGCAAAGTGTGGTTCCTCCTTAAATAAATAAATGAGCTTTGAACTATGGCAGTAGCCAGGGCTAGCGCAGTGGGTTTGGGTGTCTGTAGCCATTTCTACCATCTCACGTGTTCCTGGTGTCTGGCTTAGACCTGTTTCTTTACCTTGTCTCAAGCATTTGGAGGCTGCTGTGTTACACCACTTGCTCAGGTAATCAGTCAGCTTAACATCCCAAAACATCTTGCACAAGGAGGATGTGATTTTATGCATCATCACTTGCCTCCCAGTTTATGTTTGACTTCACTAAGGTGGTGAACCCACCGTCACCACTTTATGGTACTGGAATCAGGCTAGTTCTTTGTTTTCTTTGCAACTGGGTGTTTCTTTTTCTCTCTGGAGGTTGTCTTTGGAAGGGATGGGGAGAAGACAGATGCTGTCCGCTCCAGTAGCTTCATCCTTTCAGGTCTTGTTTCCGTTCTGGGACTGTAGCCGTAATTTTCTTGGTTGGTAACTGTTTACTGTAAATTGTTGTTAATCCCTTTCAAGGTGAGGGCTTTGGAAAGTTCTTCCTAACCTCCTCTTCACGCTTCTCCCAAGCGTTGGTAGTGGTTTGAGCTGAGACAGGTGCAATGTGCTGTCTGCCGTGGGTGACGCATCAGTTGGGGTGTTAAACTTGCCTGTTGACTTTGGAGCTCTCACTTGGTCGCTGCTTCCCATCAGCTACTCGTCCTGAAGCACGGGGCTGCAGCAAGAGGGCTTGGTTTGCTGCTCAGTAATGCAGCTGCTCTTCTGTTGAACTTGAGCCTTCTCAGGTCTGTAGGTGCATCCCATCCTGTGTCTGAACCTACTTTGAAGGTCTCTGAAAAACAGCCTTTGAAAGAGAGCAGTACTGTAGGAGGTGCCAGTTCTTTCTCCTGCCTGCTGCAGAGAAATTCATCCAGAAGGGTCGGCTCTTGCGGACTCTGAAAGGACAACGTTGGTTCGTAAAGCCCCAGTGGTCACCTTCAAAGGGCTGAGCTCTTAGCTTCGTGCTTCTTAGGTGTGAAAGGAGAAGTCCCCTTGTACAGAATCTGGGACTGCAGCTCTACACACGTACTAAAGGCCCCAGCTTTCAGCTCTCAGGACTGAAAGAAAAGATTGGCAGGTCTTTATATGTGAAGTTCCTGAGACTGTATTAAATAATAATAATAACAATAAAAACCAGTCTTGGACACTTTTCTTCTCTTGAAATGGAAGCGTTACCGTTCGCGTTTTCTTCTGAAATTTTTTTTTTGGCACAACTTACTGAGGTTTTTTTTTTGTTCTTCCTTTCACATGGATACACTTGGGTATGGAAATGAATGTGGAACTTGTGAGTTTGTTTCAGCTGAGCAGGGTTTAAAATCTGCTTAGACCATCTGATCAATCTTGTGAAGAGCACAGAGTTCCAGAACAGTGTTCCCTTGTTAGAAAACTTTCAGTTCTGGTAGGGAATGAGCTCAGTCTGCCATCCGCTTGAATTTTAAGAAGAAATTTTGAAGGAGGTTACTCGCTGCAGGAAATAGGTATTGAGGGACTCAACTGGAGCTGCAGTGACTTGAGGAGGAAGGAAAGAATGGGTGGGTTGGGGGGTTCTTCAAATGGATGCCATCTTGTAAGTCCATGTCACCCTCACTCCTGTGTCTGAAGAAGGTTGTCCAGTAGCCACCTTTGTTTCCAGATCTCCTCTGGTGTTTCCTGGGGTCATTAGTAACCTGCTGTTTCCGTTATTTGTAACGTGGAGTTTTCCGCTGTGCGAAAAAAATTGTGCTGAAAATGCACATCAAATTGTCAAGAAAAGATGGGGGTTTAAAACCAAGAGAGAGAAAACTGGTGGCTTTGTTTGTGATACAAAACAGCAGCACCCTCTGAAACCTGAAGCAGCGTTCCCTGGAAGGTGATTTCTAAGAGTACAGCAAAGCAGGGCCCGGTTTGCAGGTGAGCAGCTAATGGGGAGATGTCTTGTCTATGAAGAAGGCCTTGTAGCAGTTCTTCCCTTCTCCTGACATCAGGTTACAAGACAGATCCATGAGCATGAGCAGGAGAACGAGTTGCGGGAACAGATGTCAGGATATAAGCGGATGCGGCGCCAGCACCAGAAGCAGCTGATCGCCCTGGAAAACAAGTTGAAGGCCGAGATGGACGAGCACCGCCTCAAGCTGCAGAAGGAGGTGGAGACGCATGCCAACAACTCGTCCATTGAGCTGGAGAAGCTGGCCAAGAAGCAAGTGGCTGTGATGGAGAAAGAGGTGAGTAGAGTTAGAGGCTTCCTAGTGGTACGTGAGGGCTGGAGGGAGGGGTGTGTGCCAGATCTCGAGGAGAAGGCCGTGGAAGTTCTGCTAAAACCCCCGTTCTTAAGTGCACTCTGTGGTAACTACAATTGAGCCTTCTGGATGATGGGCCCTCCATTGGCATCACCCAATTCTGGCTAAAATAGGCTTGACAAACTCCCTGGAGACCTGGGAGGGAGCTTCTGGCTGGTGGCTGAGGGGATGACAAAGCTCGCTGCCGTTACTCAGTCTGCTTAAAAACCCATATGTTAACCTAGAGGGCAAAGGGGGGGACAGGTACCCTCTGGGGTGGTTTTGGTGGGGAGGTGAGGAACATGAGGAAACTCTTATGTGTGTGGGGGCATTCTGGGGGTGTGCAAGCAGCTTTCACACGGCTGAATACTCGTGGCTTTGTCTAGCACAGTGATGGGGGATGACAGACCAGAATCCACACACCCGAAGACTGATTTGTGCTGGATTCAGTACCTGCCTCTTCACCCTTCAGATGGCTTATTTTTTTTTTCCTTTTTCTCTCTGTGCCTTGCAGGCAAAGGCAGCTGCAGCAGATGAAAAGAAATTCCAGCAACAGATTTTGGCTCAGCAAAAGAAAGACCTGGCGACCTTTCTAGAAAGTCAGAAGAAACAATACAAGCTTTGCAAGGAAAAGATTAAAGAGGCAAGAAACCATCATTTTCAGGGCTGAAAGGGTGTGGAGCGAACATGAACTAGACTTTTGTTTTGATAAACCTGGGCCAGCCCAGGGATTTAAGGGATAGTGTCAAGCTTAGAAGCAAATTTAGATTCTCAGCAAGTAAACTTTCAGGAACTGGGAGCATCTGGCAGCGTTTCTAGAATGATTTGTAAGGTGCTAGAGGTGCCTTCACAATTGGCCGTACAGCAGAATCATTGGAACCAACAGTGATCAGGGCAAATGGGGCTGCACAGAGAATTCTTCTTCCCCTTTTTCACCTTATCTGTGTGTTTGGGTTTTGGGGGTTGGTTTTTGGGGGGGATTTTGTTTGTTTGTTTTCTTAAACTGGAAGTAATCAGAGCGACCATTTAGATGTCACTTGGCTAAAAGCCCTGAGATCATTTATGAGAATTAGAAGTGGTAACTTAGTACATAGCTTAACTATCCCAAATCATAGTGAAGCATGGCATCCCCACCACCTCACAACAATCATCTGCTGTTGACAGTGTGGAGGTGAGAAAATGAACAGCACGGAGCTCCATTAAGTGTCTGATTCGCTAGAGAATTGGGCATGAGTCCTGTTGAAATAAAACTTGGGCTGGACTCCTTTGAAACATGGGTGTGGAGCTGGGAAGAAGCTGAGGGCTTTGACCCAATCTCCTTCCTGCATCCCCCTGCAGTGGTGTGTTACTGTCACCTCATCACTGCACTGCTTGCCCCCTGAGATGTTTGTGTTTCATGGTGGCTTTTCCCTCCCCTCCCCTTGCTGGGTTGGAATACAGCTCTAGAGACAGTGGGGCTGGGCACGGCCAGGTGATGAGCCTGGTTCTGCCGGTACCTGGTGGTGTAGTCACAATTTCAGCATCCTTTTCTGAACCGAATGGCAAAGTAGCAGCCAGAGGCTGAAGGTCCTCCAAGTCCTGTGTCACTGCTCCTAAGGGAAGTGTTGTTTTGCCCCTGTGTACCTGCAGGAAATGAATGAGGACCACAGCACACCGAAGAAAGAGAAGCAAGAAAGAATATCCAAACATAAAGAGAACCTGCAGCACACACAGGCTGAAGAGGAGGCCCATCTTCTCAGCCAGCAGAGACTCTACTACGACAAAAACTGCCGCTTCTTCAAGAGAAAAACGATGATCAAGAGGCATGAGATGGAGCAGCAGAACATTCGGGAGGTATGCGCTCCTCACTCCCTTTCCAAGCGTTCCTTCGGCTTAGCTTCGTGTCTGTAAAACAGTTTAACTGACATTAGATCTTCGTGCTTCAAGCTGCTAAACAGAACTGAGAAAAATGTAGGAAAGGTGTTTTGGGAAGTGCTTTTCCACACAGATGCAGCTGCTTTTCTTACCTGAGGAGGGGTGACGTTGTTGATCTGCAGACAGAAATGCATGGGCCGCTCACTCTGAGTCTGGTGCTTCACCTGAGCTCCTGGGCATTAGCGTTTGGGGGGGATCCTGCTGGGCAGCTTCTTGTGCCACATGGAGTGCCAGGGCCACCTGGATGGCTGAAAGGGCATCACGTGAGAAGAAAACTGACACAGTTGGAATACGTGTAATGAACCAGAAGTAACTTTAGAAGAGTGATATTAAAGTTGCAGAATTAAATGCTACAAATGTAAGAAATACTAAAATCTCAACCCTCTCACGTGTCTGCATTCTGGCTGTCTCCAAATAATTCGATGTTGCTTTTCCACAGGGCTCTGCTCAGGTTAGTGCACGGGGCTGGGTGATAGTTTGTTAATGAGAAGCTGTTCAACATCTTGCCTTCCCTCCGTAGCTGTTACCTGTTGCTCTACGGGCTGCCGGCACTCAAAGGCCACTTCAGAGAAAGAATTATTACTTGTAGATTCTTCTGGTAGTGGTCACTATAGCTTCTGAATTCTTTATGAATGTTATTTCTGGACAAGATTATCAGATGAGAAGGTATTATAGTAAAGGCTGAGAGTGAGTGCTCAAAAATCATGTGCTTACCATCAGATTTTCCAGCACACTTCACATTGCCCTGTACTGTACCTGTTCGGAGCTTTGCTGCCCGTGACTTCAGAGGTGCCTGGGGCTGCTCAGCTGCTTTGCAAATCACTTTGACATCTCAACTCAGGCACCCTCAAAATGAATGACTGTGAAAAATCAGTTTTGGGCACCTGTAGCACAGCAGACAAGCTCTGTGGCAGGGATGAAAGCAGAACTCTGTTGCCTTGCATGGTGCTTTAACCAGGAAATGCTCCTCTGAGCTCCTGAATTTAAGCTTTTTAAGACAGACCTAATTTTCAGAATGATGTGTTGAATTCCTGAAGATAACGTCCCCACTCCCTAGTTCAAAGTCACTGGAGAGGCAGATGAAGGAAATCACAAGCAAAATGTTTTTTCTCTTGATATTTTAAGTAACCACAGAGGTTTCCTTTGTACAAACGGACGAGTGTTTGTGCGCAGCGGGAGTGCCTGTGTCTGTCCACACTGTGTGAGCTGAAATCGGGTGTGCAATGGGCACGGGAGAGGCTGGCTGGCTGTCCGTCTGTCCATCCTAAGGTGCAGGCACAAGTGCCAGAGCTCACTGCCCGGGCTGACGTCCTACCTGGTTGGTGAGCTGAAGGGAAGTGGGAAATGCTTTCCGCACACCAGTGGATCACAGTGCTCACCTTGGCCATCAAGGTGCAAGTCTGGCCCTGATTCCTTTCCCAGCTCCTGGCTCAAACCTGCCACAGCCAGCGGGGCTGAGGGGCCTGTGTGCAGGTGCTGGTGTTGAGGATTGCAACATGCAAGCAACACCTCATAGTCATTAGATATTTTGCTCCTACTGCAGAAAATTGTTATAGTGGGGCAGCGCTGGGCCCTCGCTGTGCTGGGCTGTGCGAGGCAGCCCCGCTGGGCCTGTCCTGGTCTAGCCTGAAGCGCAGCGATGAGTCTGTAAACCCAAGAGCTGAAACAGACACCTACCAGCAGACCATCTGTGAAGGTCACCAGGTATCAGCAAGGGGTTGCAGCTGTAATCACCGCTTGGCTGAGCTGGATCCAGCTCCGTGTTCCACAGGTTGTTGCCAATACCTTGAGACAGAAATCTTAGCAGTAGCTGGGGAGGGAATCTGGTGCTGTCCTCTTTCTTAGCTTGCAACCGAGTGAAGGTTTTCCTGGGGTGCAGGGACATTTATGTGCATGTTGCAAAATCATGTCAGGCTTGGGCTGTATCCTCACGTTAAAAACGTGCTGCGCCTGGGGCCACCCCCCACCTGTACACAGTGGTAGATTCTTTTTCTTGCCCGCTGTGCTGCGTTGGAGCGGGTCACCTCTGCTTTTAAGTGACAGGAGAGAAGCTTGTCTCCCAGTGCCTAGAAGGGGCTCAGGCTCATTTAAACTGGACAAACAAGAGCCCCTGACTCTGTCAGTCACCCCAGACCCCCTGCCCTAGCTCTCAGCACCCCAGCAGGTATTTTTTAAAGACTTTTGTGATTCCCAGCAGTCACAGAGGGTTTGTGTGTGGTCCCAGTGCCACCTGCTGGAGACTTCCTGAGTGATGCCAGAGCTGCCAGAGGAGCAGGTTACAGGAGGATGGATGGATGGATGGATGGATGGATGGATGGATGGATGGATGGACGGACGCTGGGTAGCCACTTTGCATTTCCATCATGCTGCTGTGTTTGTGTTTCCTTTTGGCACAGGGAAGTCCTTGATGTCATCCAGAGGAGCAACCAGGACATCCAGCCTCACAAACTCAACTAGAGCCTCTGGGAGAGAATCACTCCTCAGCCGTTGTCTTGTGCTCTTCTGTCCCCTTGCGCAGGAGCTGAACAAGAAGCGGACCCAGAAGGAAATGGAGCACGCCATGCTGATCCGGCACGACGAGTCGACGCGCGAGCTGGAGTACAGGCAGCTGCACACGCTGCAGAAGCTGCGAATGGACCTGATCCGGCTGCAGCACCAGACTGAGCTCGAGAACCAGCTGGAATACAACAAGCGGCGAGAGCGGGAGCTGCACAGGAAGCATTTCATGGAGCTCCGGCAGCAACCAAAGAACCTGAAGGTGCTGGGAGCTTTCCTTCCTCCTCTTCCAGCCCCTGTGCTGCCGGGCAGGCTGGTCAGCGTGTTTGCTGCCGCCTCCGTGCGGCCTCCACGCTGCAGAACCGCCACTCTCGCCAGCGCCGTGTGCTCAGCTGTGTCCCTACATTTTGCGCAGGGCTGCTCTGGGATCAGAAAGTTGGGGGCTGTTAAGAGTAAGGAGCTCACTGAGAGGAGTTTAAAGGCTGTGCTAATTGAGGCTGCTGGGTAGAACCAGGCTAGTCCTTAGGAGAGTGTGACACTGTGCTTCTGATGAGCTGTGCTTTCTTCAGGCCCTGGCTGGTGTCGGCCTAGAAACCTTGCTGTGGAAAGAGGTTGGGTGATGCTTCCTCTCTTTCAAAGCTGACAGAGTGCTCTGAGCACTGCACTTTGTCCCAGTTCAGCTGCAGGTGGAGCAGAATTCTCTGAGTGGCTTGCTGTGGGAGATTTCCTCCTCTGAACATCCAGAAAGGCACATTTTTATCCACTTTGTCACACCCTCGCTAGCTCTCGGGTCTGCAGTCTCCATGTAGGTGGTGGAGGCAGCTTGTGGAGGCCTTGGCGAGGAAGGAACATGGAGACCTTGAAAAAGCAAATGCTTTTTGGGAGGCAGGCAGCAGGGTGGGTGACCCACAGGAAGCAGCGGGAGGAGACAGAGATGCCCTAGGCTGAGGAGGGCTTAGCAGCTCCTGTTCCTGGGCCGTGGTCAGTGAGGAGGCAGAGCCTGAGCTGACGCTGCTCAGCAGGTCGCTGTGTGCGCAGCGCTCCCTGCTCACCCGGGCGCTAGGCAGGAGACTGCGCGCAGCGCCAGGAAGCTCTGCTTGTCTCCCCAGCCCACCCGCCTGGCTGTACTGTAACCTCTCCATTGCCAAAGCTCTTCGTGCTCTTCACATCGTTCCTTCCTTGGCAGGCTATGGAAATGCAGATCAAAAAGCAGTTCCAGGACACATGCAAAGTCCAAACTAAGCAGTACAAAGCACTGAAGAATCACCAGCTGGAAGTAACTCCAAAGAGTGAGCACAAGACAATTTTGAAGAGTCTGAAGGATGAGCAGACGAGGAAACTCGCCATCCTGGCAGAGCAGTATGAGCAGAGCATCAACGAGATGATGGCCTCACAAGCGGTAGGTGCAGCGCCTGGCACCTCCTGTCCCTGGGCGGGGGGTCCCTGGCTGAGGTGGGGTACGGTCGGGCCGTGCTGCGCTCTTCTGTCCCAGTTGCCGGATGGTGGGCGAGGTGGCTGTGTTCATAACAACCACCACCACGGTCCAGTATTTAAAGCGGGGCTACAGAGAAGATGGAGACTCCCTTTGTCCAGGGAGTCGTATGGAAAAGGTAACGGGCAGTGGGCACAGGTTACTTCTGGACAGATTTCAGTGGGACGCAAGGAAAATTTTTCACAATGAGAACAATCAGCCATTGAAAAAATGTCCCCAGGGAAGTCATGGAGTCCTTAACGTGGGACACTTAAGATTCGGGGTGGTAGGCTGGCTCGTCGAGATCGGGCCTTTGCCAGGAAAGGTTGGCCAGACAATCCCTGAGGTGTTCTACGAGCTGTTTGAAGTAACATATCAGGTGGTACTTGCCCTCTTGTAATAAGCATCCTATAGAACATGTGTCTGCTCCCCTCATGTGCTGGGGTTTTAGAACTGCATCTTCTCTGAGGCTTCCACCTCTGTGTGAGTGGGAAAGCAGCTGCTTTTGAAGCCTTTCCTGCATCTCATTCCTCTGTGAACACCAGCGGGTCCTGGCTCTGAGAAGCAAGAGCAGATTGCCTCTAGTGTTGGAGCAGGGAAGTCACTAGTGGAGGTTTCAGTGTTGTTTTCCCAACGAACAGAGAATCATAGAACTGTTTGGCAGAGACCTTTAAGAAGGTCAAGTCCAACTGTTGCCCCAGCACTGCCCGGGCACCACTGACCCATGTCCCTCAGCACCACAGCTCCATGGCTTGGAAACCCCTCCAGGGCTCATGGGGACTCCACCCCTGCCCTGGGCAGCCTGGGCCAGGCCTGGACAATCCTGGAGGGGAAGAAATGGTTCCTCAGCTCCAGCTTAAACCTCCCCTGATCTTATAGCTACGGCTGGATGAGGCCCAAGAAGCAGAATGCCAAGCCCTGAGACTGCAACTCCAGCAGGAGATGGAGCTGCTCAACGCGTACCAGAGCAAAATTAAAATGCAGACAGAAGCACAGCACGAAAGAGAACTCCAGAAGCTGGAGCAACGGGTGTCACTACGCAGGGCGCACCTCGAACAAAAGGTACGTTTGGGGCGGGCTGGCGGGGGTGGGTTACGCGCGTCGGGCTCTGCCCGGGGGCTGCTGACGGTGCCTGTTTCAGATCGAAGAGGAGCTGGCCGCCCTGCAGAAGGAACGCAGCGAGAGGATCAAGTTTCTGTTGGAAAGGCAGGAGCGAGAGATTGAAACGTTTGACATGGAGAGCTTGCGAATGGGCTTTGGGAATCTGGTCACCTTAGAGTATCCCAAGGAGGACTGTAGATGAGGGTAGTTTATTATTATTATTTCTTTTTGCCATTAAAAAAAAAAAGACAAAAAAAGCAAACAAAATAATGAGAAAACTTGCAAACCCAACATTCCCCATGTTACCGGGCGTGCTCTCTCTCTTTCTGTCTCTTACTGACATCGTGTCGGACTAGTGCCTGTATATTCCTCCTCCATCAGGGGCCCTTTCCCCCTCCGTCCCGGTGCAGGACGGCGGCTCCTGGCGGTCTGTTCCATAGTACGTCACAGTATTGATGTCTCTGTGCAATGATTTAAAGAAAATGTTTCAGTGAAAACTTTGGAGACAATTTTTTAATGGAGAGAAAAAGAAAAAAAAAAGGAAAAAAAAAAAAGTGGATGTATGTTGCTTTTGAGCAATCACTCATTTTTACCACCAATCGATGGAAGTACAAGCAAAAAAATAGAATAAAATACTAATCAAAGGATGATAAATACAAACCCAGGGGGAGAGAGACTAAATCCGCAGCCTTACCTTAACTAGCTGCTGCATAATTTTATTTTATTTTTATTTTTTTGGTATTTATTCATCAGGAATAATTAAATAATAATAATAAAATTTTATTAAAGATTGAAAAAAAAATTTGATACATTTTACAGGAAAAAAAAGAAAAAAACCACAAAAAACAAAAAAACCTTAATTGTGCTGTACATATCAGTGGTGACATATTATTACTTCTGGGGGGTGGGGGGCGGGGGGGAGAGGCTCTGGTGATTTTTAGAACCGTGCCGGACGAGGCGGGGACGGGACCTCGGCCCGCGGCGTATTCTTGATTGTATCATAATCATTTTCTGCTGTCGCAGAGAATGGGAATACACTTAAAACGAGCCCACGGGACCCCAGTAGCACAAAATTGGGCTTTGTCAAATCGTGTATTTTGTGTATAGAAGGAATTTAAGGAGAGCTTTTACTTATTTTCATATTGTATTTTAACTGTTTCTCTGATCAGAAATTTTTTTACTTCTTCCCCCCGCCCCACCTCCCGCCCCCCCCAACCTTTCCCTGCTGCCCCCAGCACCCCGCCCACTCTCCGGTTCAGTACGTGCAGTTCAACACTGTCTGTTAGATCATCCCCAGCCCCTTTTGTTTCTTTTTTGTTTTGTTTTGGGTTTTGTTTTGGGTTTTTTTAATTATTTTTATTTTGTTCCTCCCCCAAGTCCACCCCCAACCCCATGATCTTGGTCATAAATATTGCATTATTCACACTTTCAAACTGTGTATTTTCTTACAATAAAAAGAGGAAAAAAAAAAGGCTTTACTTCTTTTGCATGCACTTTAAAAAAAAAAAAAAAAACACAACAAGAAACAAAAAAAAACCCCAAACATTTTTCAGGTTTCAAGAAAGAGCATGAAAAACTGTCAGAGCTTTTAATTATATTTGTAAATAAAAGTGTTCATCACAACGCCTCCCTGTCTCATTGCGGGCCCAGCCCCGGTGCATTCTGAAAGTGGGAGCAGGGGAGGTGACCCCTCCACTCCCACCAGTGACTGTCTGAAGGTGGTGAGATGTCCCTGCAGCCTGGGGCTGGGCAACCTCTGGGGCTTGGGTTCCAAACCTGCCTTTCTTGACAGTGGTGGTTTCGTGGCTCATGGATTGTTGTGTTTTTGTGTCCTGCTTCCAGCCTGACAAATCCCGAGGTGGAGCTGCCCCTGCTGAGCTCGGTGAAGTGCAGCTCTTCGAGCACATCTCACCTGCCTGATGAGCTTAGTCTGGTGGATCTGGGGCTTGAGCAGTCGGGGATGTTTCCTGGAAAACCATCAATCCTGTTGTGATGTTGAGATGGTGTAACAGCCGGGTTGAAGAACTACCATGGGGCAGAAACCAACCACCTAGTCAAGAGTCACGGGGCCTTGCTTCAGCAGGCTGAGGTTTTTGACACCTCAGCAGGAGTGCAGACCTTGGAGAAAGGCTGATGTTTAAAAAAGGGGGGCTCCTAGTCCCATCAAGTACAATTACATCGGCTTAACTGTTTGTTTTTAACCTTTTAAAGATGTCATGAGTGGACCAGAGGTTAATTTTCTGCTTTAAGTGCTTAGGAGACATCCCCCAGGCCTCACCATGAGCTGCTGGAGCATCAGAACAACGGGGACCCTGCAGCTTGGCTGGGCAGCAGCTTCAGGTCAGTAGAGCTGGTGGTGCCTCAGAGGAGAGGGCTGGGTTGGCAGGTGGAGGGCAAGAGGCCTCCAGGGACCACTTTGCCTGAGCCTTGTGGTGTGAGCTGATCTCGTGAGAAGCAAGGACTGGCTCCTGCCAGCTGCCAACCTGGGCTAAGGGCTGTGGGTGCCCTTGGGCAGGGGGAGGCTGTCCAGGGGCTGAAAGGATTTGTCACAGCTGGGCCAGGCGCAGGCTGCCCCAGTGCCTGGGAGGAGTGGCAAGGTAGGTGACAGGCAATGAGAGATGTTCAGAGGGAGGTGAGTGACAGTGGCTTCAGAACCCCCTTGGTGAAAAGGAGCGTCCTCTCTGACTTCCCCAGCCAGCGCTCTACTTGCCATCTGCCTTTCCTCTGAGGCTGAGCAGGTTTGTCTTTGTAGGAGGCAGAGCGAGGAGCCTCCAGCCTCTCTGTGCTGGGAGGAGTAAAGGAACCCAGAGCCACCCGGCTGCTCTGTCCCCCAAGAAGGCAACAACACCATCCACCTGGGGAAGTTTTTAATTGCACTGTGAGCAAAGGGCAGGTGAACATCAGGTCAGAACAGAATGTGAACAAAACAAAGTGGTCTCTCAGCTTTGAGTGGCAACATAGAACAGAAAGTAGTGCTATAAACCAGCTTCCCTGCCTCCTACCACCTGCACCTTCACTACCTCGGTGAGGTGGAGGCACTGGCCATTTAAAGAGTAAATTAAAAAAGAAAAGAAAGGGGTGGAGTTTCCCTCAGACTGCCATCTCCTGCCCCAGAAAGGGGAGACTGCAGCCAGCACCACCCCTGAAGTGGTTCCATACCCACACCCCTGCCCCAGAAAACCATTTCAGTACAGCAGAGACAGGCTCAAGCGACACTAATCCGCCAAGGCTTGGGATTCCCTTTAGCAGGTCAGCCTGGTGGGGCAGCCTTTACAGGGACACCTTGTCAGCAGCTCAGCTAGCTGGCAAGTGACTATGCCTACAGCGTCAGCCGAAGCACACGCAGGTCTGGACCACACCGCCACGGCAGCGGGCTCGGGCCAGGGACGGGGACAGGGGGACAGTTGGAGCGGTCAGTGTGGGAGCAGTGGGGTTCAACTCACTACTCAAACAGAACTACAGCGCCATGCTCTGACCGGCTAGCATCTGGGGGTGCTGCACAGTGCTTCTTCAGGTCTCCGCGCCCTACTTCCCCGACAGCTGCTCGTAGAGCTTCGGCACGTAGTCATCCCACTCCGCCTGGTAGCAAGTGCCAGCCACCGGCACACCCAGCTCGTACTTGCTGCGGAAAGAAGCCACCTTGAACTTCCCTCGTTTGTCACCAGAGCGATTGGAGAGGATGGGCTCGTTGCAGGTCAGCTGCTTCGGCTGCTCGTACACCAGCCACACGTAGCGGTGCAGCCCTGCGGGGAGGAGACAACGTTAGGAGAGCCAGTCGCTTGCCATTCCCGGGCTTAAGTGACAGGGGAGCTGAAGGAGCTCCAAGAAGATACACTAGATCTGCTCAACCAGGTCCTGTTCCCCCCTTGGCTCATGCTCCCCGGGCACAGAGCAGCCCTGCCCTGGATCCCATGGCACCACTGCGCTCGGAGCCGCTCCAGCCAGGTACTGACCTGTTCCTTTAGGAGGGCCAGAGCCGACGTAATCTGACAGCACAGTCCCGCTCCCCACATCGTTGCCTTTCATGTTGGTGACCAGGAAGTGATGCCATTCCCTGAAAGGAGAAGGCAAAACCCAATTGGACTGCATCACAGTGCCAGCTCTGCCCCTTCCCTGCTCCAAGCTGCTGCTCCCAGATTGCCAAAGCTGAAGAACAGCAGTCCTGGAGCAGGTCTGGCCTCCTGCAGAAAGCAGAGCCTGCCCAACTTCTCTGTCATCGTGCCTGACCCCTAAGAGGGGGTATTGGACATGCTTCTGAGCTTGACTTGAGAAAGGTGAGCGGGTCACAGATTTAAGGCTCCACTGCTAGTCTATCCTAACTCGCACGTGTGCCAAATTAGAGCACTTCTCTGAGCTACACGACCTCCCACCACCCCTGGCAGAGGAGCAGCTGCTGCTCCCCCCGCTGTCCCTGACTCACGCAGAGCTGCAAGGACACTGTTTCTGTCCCAAGACCCAGCCTCACTGCTGCATCGTAGGCGGAGCCTGTTCCCGACCTCCTCCTAAGCCGCTACTCAGAGAAAAAGGGATGCTCCCTTTTCCCCAGACAAGGTAGGGAGTCGCCCACAGCCGTTACCTGAACTTCGGGTCCTTCCTACTGGGAGCGTCAGGGTCTGTGAGAACCAGGGTGTAAAGCTTCTGGGGATCACAGCCATCCCACTCAATGCTGGTGGGGCGGTGCTGGACCTGGAGAGATGACAGCGTTAGCACCAGCAGCCACCCCTCCCGCCGGCAGCACGCAGCCTGTGCTAGCCAGCTGCACCGCACACGGAGGCCACGTGTGACCGGCACAGGCACCAACACCCGGGGAGTTCAAGGCCATTCGTGCCAGCTCCCACCCAGTCCACCAGGGCTACCGCGAATTCTCCCCCAGCGCGGAGCCCGGCCTGGCCGCGACGCCCGCGTACAAAAGTCGCCGGTAAATCAGGGCACCTCTCCCCGCCCTGCACCCCGCCAGTCTCCGGAGGGGAGCTGCCGGAGAGAAGGCGCAAGAGGCCCAGCCGTCTCCCGCCATTTTGCCGCGCCGCCGTGCGACACACCCCCGGGTGCGGGGCTGAGCCTTTGCTCACCTGAGTGGGCGTGAGCACCTTGCCTAGCTCGTCTATCTCCACGGAGCCATACTTGACCCGCAGTGGGTGCGCCGGCTTCTGCTCCACTTCGGTGAGGCTCAGCGGCCCGCTCCACAGCCCCAGGTCCACCGGCATGGCGGCTATTGCTGCGCTCCGCACTGCGCGTCAATCACTGCCCGCGTGGCCCGCCCCCCTGCTGCCATTGGAGGAGGCGTCGCCACGCTCCGCTCCCATTGGCCGCGGCGAGCCGCCGGCCTTTCCCCTGCTCCCGCTGCTGGGGCGCCCCCAGGCGGGGGGCCGCTGCGCCGCGGGTCAGGCGGGTTTCCCCCGGGAGAGGCCGAGCACAGCGCGGCCCTGCGGTCCCTGCTGCCGATTAGGTTCTAGTTTACGTGCCATGGCCTGCCCCGTGGATCCCGGCACTCTGCTCCGTGCACGCCCTAGTCCGTGTGTGCTGGAGAGCTGCCCGTGTTGTGTCTTCCCCAAGCAGTGAGGTGTCAGAGGTGAACCTGAGGATACCTGCGTGCTTTGCAGCCCTTGCTGTGGGGTTACCCAGAGAAGTTACGTGTTACCACATAGAACAAACCAGCCTGGAAGCTGCTGTCTGCAGTGGCGGGCAAGTGCAAGACCATGAGGTCCATTTGGCATCAGTCAGCAAACAAACCCATAAATGGAACAGTTCCTCTTAATGTATCCATGGCTGAAATGTAACAGCACGCTGTCTGTGCTTTGTTACCCTTACCCAGAGGAACCTGATGGACATCTTTAAAGAGATTGAAAACATTTGTACCTTTCCTTGTTGCCTGTTTTCTCGGGAACCCTCCAGATGGAGAAAAGCTCATTCTTTATTCTTTCCACCAGCTTCCTCCTCCTAGTCCCTCTTTGGTTTGTGTTTTGCTTCTTTCCTCTCCAGATTCAGTTTAAGCTGCTGCCAGGTTGTTTTGTGGGTTTTTTTTCCCCCATACCCAAGAATCATACAGCCTGTGGCATGGTTGGTAGTTATTTATCATTGTTCTTCCAGCACCTACAGCTTTTGGAGTATCTGTGAGTGGTTGAGTTACAGAAGATTCTCTGGGCAAATGAATCTTACTTTTCCCAAGAGGAAACACCATCCTCCTTGGGTGAAATGTTCCCCATCCTTGGACTACACCCGAGGTCAGCGCCTGGCTCCCTGGGCAGGGAAACCGGCTTCGGGCCGCCCTGAGGGAGCTGCTCAAGATGGCGGGCGGGGCCGGGGTCGGGGGGCGCCACCAAGATGGCGGGTACCCAAGATGGCGGGGGGACTGATACACGACCCCTTCACGGGCCCCGGCGAGCGGGCAGGGAAGGGCGAGCGGGCAAGGAAGGGCGGGACCGCCCTTCCCTGCCCGCTCGCCGGACCCGAGACCAGGCGGCTCCGCCTCCCTGAGGCGTACGGCTGTGGCGGCGGCACAGGGCGATGCGGCTCCCCGGCGGGACGCCGCCAGCCCGGCTCTTCCTCGCTCTGTGTGTCTGGAAGCTGGTGCCGCGCCGGGAGGCCGCAGGTAGCGGGGGCTGAGAGGGACGGTAGAAGGTGTGATGGGGGGGGGACACACTCCTGTGGAGCTTGCTGGAGGGTCCCGGTGCCGTTAAACATCGCTCTTCTCCGGCTCCTTCGGGTCACTGGTTTCTTGCTTTCCTCTCAGGTAGAAATAACCTGTCCCTGCTTTCTCGTTGAGCCTTTTAAGCTGCATCCCTCTTCCCGATCGCATGTCTGCGCTGAACATTTTTAGCCGCCAAACACATCCAGGAGGTCCTCTGGCCAGAGTCCCCGTTCCAAGCACCCCAGAGGGTTGGTGTGTATCAGGTGGCCAGGTCTGTGCCGACGGAAGGAGCACAGCCCATTCCTCGTTCCTAACGTCATCCCTTTTGTTTTGCAGGCACGGAGGAGGTGGTCTTTGGGAAGGTTGGAGGAAGCATCCTCCTCCTGTGCCGAAATGTCTCCAAAGAAGCAACCGAGGTGGTCTGGTTTCAAGGGGATCCACACTCGTTTCCCCCACTCTTCTCTTCAAGGGTCACCTTCCCCCCAGACATCCGCTTCTCCCTGGTTGACAACAGCTCCCTGCACATCACAGAGCTTCGTGAGCAGGACGAAGGCAACTACACTTGCAAGGAAGTGCTGAACAAGACGGACCACGAGCACAGGGTCCAGCTCGTGGTAGCCAGTAAGTGTGTCCCGTGTCCGTGAAGTTCCTCCTCGGTCTCACAGGTCTCCACGTTCATCTGGCAGTGGTGAAAAAAGAGTGTAAAAAAAGGGCAAGCGTGGCCTTACCACGCAAAACCTGCGAGCAGACTGATCCCCTCACACCTTTGTTCACAAGCCCGAGATGTGTGCATGTGGTCAGTTGAGCAGTTGCATGTGCTGCAGGGGACGAAATGCCAGCTGTTAAGTCCTTGCTATGTCTTTTCAGTTCTTTCTTTGTTAGTGATGATAAGATTGCTTTGTTTGGGACAGATCTTTGCTATCATGTGGCTGTTCCAGGGTGTCCCTTTGCCTCAGAATCCGTCTGACTTGAGCCTTCCTAAATCTTGAGGTGGGGGCTGCTCCTCACTGTCTTTTTTCCCTTGACTGAAATACATGTTTGGAGCAGATGTGCTGTGCCATTCCTTGTTGCTGTCCTTTCGGTGTGAGGAGGGAGGGTCCTCAGCTGATGAGTTGACTGTGCCAAGTCTTATCATCCTTTTGATTTTGATGGAAACACCACATTCCTCAAATCCCCTGTTGTTATCAGCACATGCCCTTCTTTCAGTATTTTTGTCCTGTCTTATCTTTTGGTGCCCTCTCCAGTTTCCATCCCTCTTCCATTCATTCAGTTCTCTTAGAACTCCTCACAGCCTGGGTAGAAGATCAGGCTGGAGAGTGCTCGAGTTAACTCCTTCACACACTGCTGGTGCAGGTCCTTCCTGCTTCTGCGGGGGAGCCATTATCTTGCTGGGCTGCTTCATCTCTTCTGTGGGAGCAGCCCCCTCCAGATCCCAGGGAGCACCAGTCCGATGGCTGGTACCGCTCCTGGCCCCTTCACCAAGTCAGGTCAGATGTGACATAGGCTCTGTGCTCTCAGACCTGGGCCGTGTCCCGCTGTCCTTTATGCCAGCCAAGCCTATATGAGAGGGTTGAGAAGAGGGAAGGGCTGGTGCCTGTTGCCTGGTTTGGTGGCACTCTGTGCTCCCTTGGCCCCTGCCTTTCTTGCTGGGCTTTCCGTCAACGCCTGCCATTTTCTGTTTTCTGTTTGCACTCGGGGTGTTCCTTCCTTCTTGGTGTTTGGTGAAGGGTGTGCGTTGTAAAATTTATACCTCTTTCATACAGGTTAAATCTCTGAAAGTTCACACGGATAAAAATTCCCTTCCTGGCGCAAGGAACATATGCATGGGGTTTGGAGGGTCACGGAGGGCTGGAGTGAAGGAATTTTGCCCCAGGCTGCTTCAGAAAACATCTATGTAGGTGTGGGGCTGAGGAGGGGGAGCTCAAAAGCTGGAGCAATGGTGCAAAACGCTGATGAGCAAAAGATAGCTGTGGTGTGCCAAGCGTTGGTGCTGCTGGACTTCAGTTGTTAGCGTGGAATTAATGTGTCACTTAACTTCCAAAGGTTACAAAAGTTCTATGGGACACTGGTGTCCCCATAAACAGGTGAGAGGTATTTCTGGTGGTGCTTTAGATCAGCAGAAGCATTGGCAGAGGCCTGAAGTTGAAGCTTCTCAACCTCAGACAGGTCTTGATTTTTCACATTCACTGTTCCTGGAGCAGTTTAGCCTGGGCTGGAGTCAACCTCTCATAGAGACTTGGCCCCACTGTAAAACAGCCACCCAGGATCCACAGGCTTCATGGGGCAGTTACCAGTTGACAGTCTGCAACCCATGGGTCACACCAAAAACTTCTCTTTTTGCTTAAAACTGCATTTTAAAAACCCACAAGCAGTAAACATTCCAGCAACAGGACACAGGTGCAGCTCTGCCTCGAGCTGCTGCTCTGTCCTGTTTGGTAGGAAGCACGGGGTGAGAAGGAAACATGCAATTGCACGTCTCCGAGGGATTCCTCGGCGTGGGCGCAGTTTGATAGGAGCTGCCATTGGCTCTTCCAGGGGTGTGAGGTCCTTTCTGGTGGTGTTTTGTGAGGTTGTTTCGGTTGTGGAGAGCTGGAAGGTTTTTGGTTTGTTCACATTTTGGGAACAGATCTTTGTTAGCCTTTAGAGAGAAGAGCAAGAGCTGTGCCAGAAGAGCCTCGGAGCTCAGCTGATGACTTCAGGAGGCAGGTTCCTGGAACCAGCAATAAAGCTCATCTCTCTGGCTGGACATCTGGAAGGGCCACGTTGGCCCCTTGGCGTGGGGCGGTTGCTGGTGATCCAGGCTCGTACCAACCACAGCCAGGGTGTGGGATCGGTTGTGAGTCCTCCCCAGAGCTGGGACGGAGGGAGTGTTGCAGAGAACTGTCTTGCCAGAGCTGGATGGTTTCAAAGATCATAAGAGATGTGTGTATATATTTCCTGGAAAGCCAAGCCCCAAGACAGTATGTTCTCGTAGCTCACGGGAGGCTTTGCCATGATGGTTTGGTTTTTTTAACTCGTATCGTTTGAAAGTCACTTGAATAAAATAATCATCAGGCATCCTTGGGACACCTCTTGCATGGGGCTGGCTTTGGCAGCCTCTGGTCTCTTGGGGGGTCTTGTTCAGCCAGCCACAGGGACACGGTGTGTTAATCCTGCCTGGGTCCGACTCCAGAACCCCGTGGCCGTTAGACGATCCCAGCGGTGTGTCTGCGTGTGGCCGGCTGATGGAGGGAGGCAGGAGATCACTGCAGGAGGCTGCGGGAGCCCCGCTCCACCCGAAGGGATTGCTCCTGGGTTTCTCTTGGCTTCTGACCCGCCTCTGCCATCATCTACTTCTTTCTGTATTTAAATAACAAACACAGTCATGGTGATTTATGAGGTGACCCTGGCAGGAGGCCAGCAGTGACTTACCCTCCCCGCCGTCTCTGCTGGAGTTTGTCCCCGCCGCTGCAGCGCGGTGCGGACGCAGAGCGGAGAGCACAGCCCAGACGCACCGCCTGGCCCCGCAGGGCAGTGACAGCCGTGTGGGAAGGAGCAGAGCACGCCTGCTTTGGCTTCGCTGGCACGTGTCCCTGCCTCGCCAGGACTCCCCAGGACTCCCTGTGGGCAGAGTACCTTGTGCTGTAGGAACAGCCCCCTCCTTCAACAGCTGGGCTTCGAGCTGGTGGCTCTGAGGAGCCAGTTCCTTGTCCCTGGGCCAGAGCCCTCATGCTTTGCATGTTCCCTTGGGAAAGCGGAGTGCGTGTGTCAGCAGCAGGGAGAGGTGGAGCCTTGTTCTCAGGTGGTGTGAATCGGTGTCACCCCCTTGTAGCTGCAGCCCATGGGGGCAGCGTGGGGATTTGGTTCTCCCACTACATTTCTAGGTGCTCGTCTCCAACGGGTGAAGCCGTGGCAGTGATTTGTTTCCTCCCTGTGCATTGGTCCCTCGAGGCTCAGCTCTGGTTTCTGTGATGGTTTTTGTAGGACAGCCACCTGCTTGGTCCCCCTTGGCTGCCCTTCAGAGCTGTGCTCCCCTGGGGGTGTGGGATGCAGGCCAGGGAGCAAGATGGGCAGGGAAACCAGGAAGACTTCTGTGAGGAGTGATGGCAAAACCAGGCACTCGGGGGGGTTCCAGCCCCGAGGTGCCAAGAGCTGTGACCTGGAAGGGTTTCTAACCATGCTGTCCTTGCTGCTAGATCCACCACAGTCAACCCCAAAGTGCTGGGCTGAGACTTCCTCATCCGGGCTGATGCTGCAGCTGTTTTGCAGCTGGCCTGGAGGGTACCCCCACCCCACCCTGCACTGGAGAGAAGAGGGGCACGATCTGGAGAACTCAAGCTGGGTCATCAGCTCCACGAGCTCCTCGGACACCCATGTGGAGACACTGAACAGCTCCCACCTCTCCCACCACAAAGTCTTCAAGTGTGTTGGGAGCCATGTTGTCAAGCAGGAGGAGCCTGCGTGCACTGTGGAGATAAGTGAGTTGACCTCCTACCTTATTAACGATTAATGAGGCTGCTAATGGTGGGGCGGACGGGTTCCCCGCTCGTTCTCCACCCTCCAGAGCACTAAGAGAGGCAAGCTGGCCGCAGGGAGAGGTGCTAAGGAGGCGTGGCAGGGCTTGGCTGGTGACTGCACGGGACACGCAAGTCCTGCCGCTGAGACCCACTGCGGTGTTAGTCGCAGGTGAGCTGTTTTGGCCCATCTTCGGGGGCTGGCAGATCTCCCTGCACCAAGCTCTGCCCCGTCCACGTGACAGCAAGAGATGATTTTAGCACCTTGCCCGGCTTGAGATTAAGTTTGGCGGGGCTGGGTTTATAGCAGAAGGGTCTCACATGCCCCCAGACGCCTTCAGCCACCTGAGGGGGGCTGACTGAAGCAGTGTTTGAAAACCTGAGCTGTATTTATTTTCCAAAGCTTGTCAGGGCTGCGCAAGAGCTCTGCTGACCCCAAGGAAAGTTCCTGGGCAGCCTTTCTCCTCTCCGCCATCTTGCTACTGGCTACCATCTGACTGTTCTTCTCTGGGGATACAAAGACAGGTGTCAGAAAGGACTGAGCAGTGTGGAAGTTGCTCTGATTGCTCCTTAGAAGGCTGGTGAAGTCTCGTGAGCGAGTTGCACGCCAAACCCATAGTGCTCAAGTCCCAGATGCCTGTCTGACTTCCTTCTGTTAATGATTATTGATCAGTCAGATGCCCGATTGCTTGTTAGTTCCACTCCTCCATTCCCTCCTTGATTTTTTTCTTTTCTCTTTTTTTTTTTTTTCCTTTTTCCTCTCTGGGCTGTTCAGAAATCCCTTCACTGGAATCGGAGCCCCCAAAGACCTGCTTGGTGGGTGACAACGTGACCCTGACCTGCCGCGTGACGGAGAGCACCCCGGTGGCGAGGCTCAGCTGGCTGCGGGGCATCGCCCAGCCAGAGGTGGAGATCCAGACTGGAGGGAGGTACCTCATCTCCCAGGAGGGCAACGTGTCCCGGCTCACCATCCAGAACTGCTCCCAGGGCACCGACGGCGGCTGTTACGTCTGCAAGGCACAGAACCCCGTGGGGCTGAGGGAGCTGTTCATCTGCCTGACCGTGAAGCGTGAGTGGGGCTGCCTGGGGACGCTGCGGCGGGGACTGAGGAGGAGCGGGGGACACTGCTCGTGGGGGCCATTGGCCAGCCCCCAGAGGAGCCCCTCCGAGGGCTGGGCTGCCCAAGGTGCAGTGGGTGAGGGTTGAATTGCTTTCGCTGAACGGACACAGGCAATAACTAGGGGCTTTGCTGTGGTGTTTGCCATATCACTGAAGCACAAGTACCTGGAACCCTCACCCCTTGTACTGGTGGGACTGGTGCCCTGATGGGCAGTGGGAACTGAGAGAGCACCAGGACCTGCTCTTTCACTTGCACTATTTCCTCATCCCTCCATGTCCCCCGTGTCTCCTCCGCAGAGCCAGTGAATGTCGTCGGGGTGGTGGGTGCAGTGGTGGTCCTGTCCCTGCTGGCTATTCTCACAGTCACGGGCCTTGTCTTGTACTACAATCCCCTCCTGTGCCTGAGAGGTAGGAGCTCTCCTTCGCCAAGCTTGGCGGGGCTTATTCCTTCCAGGGGTGGCCTGGTTTTATCCTTAACCAGCTTGTCTCTTCTGGTGTGCTGCAATGATCATCCAGCCCTTGGGCCTCATCCTGCTCTTGGTCAATACCCTGGAGGCAGATGGGTTGGAAACACAAGGTGCCTGCCCTGGCTGAGCACTTCAGGCACTTTCCCATCATCTTCTCCAGGGAGCTGTGCTGTGCTGGGCCTTCTTCCCTTTCCCTGTGACCTCTCTGTTGCTCTTGTGTACGTGGTTGGGTCACCTGCGTGTCCCTGTCTCTGCACGTGGCTGCCAGGGACCATCCTACTGCAGGCAGGGTGGGCAGGGGTTGTACAGTGAAACCAGCAGCACGCTGCCCAAGGGACTGCTCTGAGCCAGTTTCTAATGCTGTCTTTTCCCTTCTCTCCTGTTCAGGTGCTGCATTCAGGTGAGTCATTTTCCTCAGCCCAGACCTGTGTGAGCTCACCAGTCCATCACCTCGTAGAGGTCATCTCCCAGTAGAGCTGGGAATCCACCTCAGTGGCAGGAGCTGGCCCCAGAGCAGCACTGTTCTTTGGTGGGAGTTGCTGGGGATAGTGGGGACAAGCGAGAGTCAGTGTGGATGCGGGAGGGTGAGGGGAGAGGGGAGCACTTGGCATCAGAGCAGGAGTTGGCATCACTTCGGGATGACAGCGCAGAATGCCGGTGGTGGGGTTGCTCCGGCCGTGTCTGAAACCAGCTGTTCTTTGAGCTGGGTTAGTGCGGGATAAGAAGAGTCCCTCAAAATTGAGTCATTTTGGTGTAAAGGGTTGTCAGAGCCAGGGGAGGCACAGGCTGGAGGGGGAGGGGTCAGGATGAGCTCTCCTCAGCTTTTCAGCCCACCTCTGCTTGCTCTGCTCTTCACAGGAATCAAGACTCAGGTGACATCTTAGTGCTGGTGGACTCAGAAGATGATGATGAGGGGAACGGGGAAGAGGAGCCCATCAGCAGCTCCACCACGCACGAGGCAATGACGCTGGTCAATGGGAACAGCATCCAGACCGCTTACCTCAACTGCTGCACGGAAGGTGAGCCCTGGTGCCTGTGGCCAGCCGAGCTCTGGGGCAGAAGCCGCCCGCTCTCCTGCGGAGTTCTGGGTCTTCCAGGAGCAGCTCCCAGGGAGGGAGGAATTCCCGTTGTCCAGCTTGTTGGCTCTTGCTGAGATGCTGTTGCTCCCTGTCTGGCGTAGGTGACGATGACGAGCAGCATGGTGGGGGCTCCCCGCAGGATGTGAGAGGAGAAGAGACGCGAGGCTCGTAGTTTCCATCCCTTCCCGTGGAAGCACACGGAGCTGCGACAGCCAGCACTTCCTTGTGGCCATGTGGCCGAGCTCAGGCTGTTGGTGTCCTGCAGTGGGCTGGTTTGGTCAGAGCACCCCCACTTCCTTCTCCACTCACCTCTGCTTTCACTCCTTCCTTCCCCAGCCTTGTTTCTCCATTTCTTTTCCCTTCTTTTCATGTTCCACTGTCTCAGGTGCCCTTTTTAACAAGGTGACACCCAGTGCAGACAGAGCTTGGGAAGTGGGTCCCAGTAGCCTGCTTATCTTGACACCTGTGATGGACTGGAACACCAGTACGGGGTTCTGGCTTGGTTGCCATGAGCAGTGCTGGGGCTGTGGGGAGCGTGGTAGAGAAAGTTGCTGTGGGGCCGCGATGGTCTCAGGATAACGGAGGAAACAGACGGTGCATGGCTGGGACAGGGGCAATGTTGGCTCTAAGGAGGCTTAATTGTTTTTATTATAAATATTTTTTTCCCCTAGTCCTTCTGAAGCACTGCTCTGTTAAGTCGGGAGTTAATCTGGACCTTGCAGGGTGGCTTTGAGGGGGGTGCCGGGCTGGAAAGCACAGAGGGAACTTGCACCGGGAGGGGACAAGGGGAGCAGGATCCACAGGGAGGGGATCAGGGCAGCGTGGAGGGGAACTGCAGGGGGGGAACAGGGGCCAGAGCCTGCGGGAGGGGGTGGAGGGACGTCTCAAGTGTGAGCACCCTGCAGGGGTAAAGGCAGGGACTGAAGGTCCCACCACGGGCAGTGTGTTGGGACGGGAGCAGGGGGGATCCGAGTGTGCTCAGAGGGAGAGGGAGGGGATCAGCATGTCGAGGTGGGAACGGGCAAAGAGCAGGGTGGGATTGGGGTGGAATGGAGGCTGGAGGGGAGCAGGAATAAACTGCATCCAGTGGGGAGTGACAGTGTCTAGAGGGTGATGGACAAGTGAATGCACAAGGGATCTGTGTGTGGAGGGTAGCGGGGGACACAAGCACATGTGTGGGGCGAACAAAGGGGACCTGAGGGCATGTGGAGGGGAGGAGAAGCACTCCCAGGGCATGCAGAGAGGAGCTGCACAGGCACGCTGGGTGAAGTGGCAGGGGCTGAGCCCTCCCTGGGATGTGGAGAAGTGTGAGATGGAGGAGAGCTGAAGGAGTGCAGGGGGCACCTGAGCGCTTGGTGGGGCAGTGGTCGGGGCCCGGTCGTGCACAGTGGTCTCTGAAGGGGTCTGGAGCCTGGGCAGAGGATTCTGAGGGGCTGGAGTGGGGGCTCAGGGCTGGGAGGGCTGTGAGTGGGACCAACCTGCAAGCTGTCCCCGAGGAGCCTCAGTGCCCTGCCCTGCCCAGCACGCCACCCTTGCGGGCAATGCTCGCAGCCGTGCCAGGAAAATCCCAGGGAGCCGCAGGAGCCTCTGGCTGCCCCTGGCAACAGTGTTGTGCTGCCGCCATCTCAGCTGCCTGGCGAGGAGGAGGAGGCTCAGGGGGAGATGGCCTTCGGCCCGGAGGAGTCTTTGTGCACAGCTTTCCAGGACAAGCTGAGGCTGCCGTGAGTGAGATCCCCCCGTCCTCCCACCGCCCGCCCGGCTCCCATTGCTGGGCTGGCACGTCCCACATCACTGCTCTGCCAGTTTATGGCCCCATTTCTAGAGCCTCGCAGTGCCACTGCTGGGGTGGGTGCCACGGGGTGGGTGCTGGGTACCCAGGCAGGGTGCTGTGGTGTGTTCCCAGCCAGGGCACCCAGGGAGGAGAGGGCAACCTGGTGAGTACCAGAGCTCCATCTCCACCTGTACCCATCAAGAGGTGCCAGGGCACTTGGGTGTCCACATGCTGCCCAACCTCTCCCACGTGGCTTTCACATGGGTGCCCCTCCAGGAGCAGAGCTCCTGCTGCCACCCTTGGAAATGGGGGGCTGGGGGTAGGTGTGGGGGGTTCCCTGGGGTCTAATCACAAAGCTGAGGCTGTGCAGTGACTTGTCCTTTCCTGGGAGACACTACCCTGGCACTGGGGTCTCTGAGCGGAGCAGGGGGAGGCTGGAGTGAGAGGGCGGATGGGAGAGGCCCCGGCAGGCAGCAGTGGTCCCTGGGGGGCCTGGCCCTGCCACAGTGGCCGGTCCCGCTGCCTGGGATCTCCCCACCCATCCATGATGAGCTTGCCATGACCTGCAGCAGGATGGTGCCCACGGGGAATGGTGACACACTGCTTCCCTCCTTGCGCTTGCTGCTGAAGAGGCGAGAGGTAGCGGAGGTGGAGCAGGCACTGCAGAGCCAGCGGGAGGTAAGGGTGACCCCCAGCAGCCACGGCAGCCAATGGGCACATCCCCAGCTGCTCAGGGGCTGCCGGTGCCCATCCCTGCCGCGGGTGCTCCAGTGCGGGGTGATGCCCTCAGCACCCGGTGGTCCCACAGGAGTTTCAACAGAGGATGGAGTGCCTGGCACGGCGCCGGCAGCACCTGGGCCAGAGGGAACAGCAGCTCCGGGATGTGGTCCTCAAATTCGATGCTTTCCTCAAGGTGCTGGGGCAGGGGCCAGGGCCGGGCCAGCCAGTGAGGCCCCGCTGACCCCGGCCCCATGCCCCAGGTCACCACGGCGAAGCAGGAGCGGGCGCTGCGGCGGGCGGGCGGGGAGCGGGCGCTGGGGCAGGGTGCCGAGGCCGCCCGCTTGCGGCAGGAGCTTGAGGGGCTGCTGCGGCACAGGGAGCGCCTGGCCCGGCGCCGGCAGAGCCTCCGCCACTTCCATGACTACCTGCAGGCTGTGCTGGCCAGGATGGGCCAGGTGAGCGTGGGGGTCCCTGTGTCCCTGCAGTGCCACCCTGCATGTCCCCAAGCCCTTCACAGGGGGTCAGCACCATCCAACCCCTGCAGCCACTCGGCCCCTCTCGCTGCCCAGTTCCAGGACATCCCAGCCATGCTGGCCCATTTCGGGGCGCTGGCAGAGGCGGGGGCAGCCCTGGCACAACAGGCAGAGGCCAGGAAGGAGCAGCTGGCCCAGGGGTGGGCCCGGCTCCAGCAGCAGCAGGAGGCGGCCGGCAGCGAGCTCCTGCGCACCCACCTCGAGCTGGCCCAGCTCCGCGCGCGCCTGGAGGCCACTCGCCAAGACGTGCTCCAGGAGGTAAGGTGGGGATGTGGAGTTCCCAAGGACACCCCTCAGGGAGAGGGGCAGCAGTTGTGGACCCCGGGCACCCTGCAGAGTGGAACTGCCCAGCACAGTGGTGGTGGGAAGCTGAGCTGCACTCCTGGGGCTGAGCTGCAGGTCCCAATGTGCCCAGAAAGCATCACCAGCAACTGGGCACAGAGGGACCCACAGTCAGGACTCTCAGGTGCCCCTTTCCTATTGGGGGTGTGCAGAGGACATGGAGCAGTAGTTGAGGGGCGGCCCAGGCCTCTCTGTCGCTTTGTCCCCCAGGAGTCCCGCTGGGCCCATGTCCAGAGCACAGCTGCCCAGAAGACCCTGCTGCTGGGGCAGATCAAGCTGGCAGTGCTGAACCTCTTCCAGCTCACCACCACCCGGCTCCAGGCTCCTACGGATGTGGCTCTGGAGGACACCGAGGCCCAGCTGGACACGGTCAGCACAGCCCCTGGGTGGTTGGGCTGGGGGGACATTTACATCCCTGGGTGGCTGTGGCATCAGGGTCCCTGTGTCCGCAGGTGCTGCTCTGCATGCAGGACTTGGCTGACATCTGCGCCAAGCTGTGTCCCAGGCAGCCGGCACCATGCCCCCCACGCTTGCCTGTTGCCACCAGCATGTACCCACTGCGCCATGGGGGTGCCGGGGTGCCTCCCATCCAGGAATAGCCCTGGGGACAACTGCCTGCTCCCACGGCTGGCTGCCAGGGCCAGTGTGGGGATCCCAGGCTCCCCTGGGGATGGAGGTTGCTCCTTGACAAGGCCAGGACAAGAGGAGATGTGGATGGCAGCAGCACAGGCACACTGAGATGGCAACACATTGGGGCAGGAGCCTGACTCCCTGGGGTACCCTCCTGCAGGACCCAGCTGCCACGAAGGGGGAGCGGCTGCTTGCGGTTGGGCTACTGATACCTCCCTCGGGGTCTCTTGTCAAAATAAATCCCACTGTGGACCCACAGGACTTGGCTGGTTTAGGACTGCGCCGGAGGGGTCGCCCATGGGGGTAGGAATTACCCCTGGCACAACCGGCAAGGACAAAGGGGAGTCAGGATGCAAAACCACTCCAGTATTTAATGTCTCCTTGTCTGGCCCCCAGCCCAGGCGTGGGGGGAAGCCGCTGCGGCAGGGCCCCCTCCCCTACACCCTCTTCCGCAGCTTGCCCTTCTTGACGGCTCCCACCCGGCGCCCGAAGGCCATTTGCCGCAGCTCCTGCACCCGCTGCCGGCTCCTGGCCCTCAGGCGCTTCAGGCCCCCGCTCTGCAGGAACCGCTGCTTGGCCGCCTTCTTGCGCTGCTTCAGGATCTGCTGCTTGTTCTTCAGCTCCGAGCGCACCCTGCCCTGGGCTGGGGGCTGCCCGGGCCCTGCTGAGATGTTGGGGGACACAGACAGGCTTGGCTCAGAGGCCAGAGCAAGGTGTGGGGGGATGATGTGGGGCTCTGTCATTTGCTCCAGCTACTCACCGTTCCTGTGCCGGTGCTTCCCTCTGAACTGCTCCCTGCCTCGCGTGTCTTCCTCATCCTCATCCCGCTCATCGACCTTGTATTTCTGCTTCCATTTCTCATAGCTGGGCCGGGGTGGGTTAAGGGAATGTGCGGTGACTCCCCATCACCCACTCCCCATCGCTCAAGCCACTGCGGTGTGATCAGCCTCCCCCTCCAGGCCTCTGCCCCAGTGCAGGATGGATCCCTGGGAGCAGGGCACGATGCCGCACGGCTTCCAGCCAGTCCAGCTGAGGTCCCCTCGCCCCCAGCCCCAAAACACCGTGCAGGCAGGATACAGGTTGTTCTTGTAAGAGCTGCTGATGTAGCGCCCGCTCTCCGTCCGCACCTTCTTCTTGTCCTCCTGGCCTGTCTGCCCCACAAACCGCTTCTTCTTGCGGTCCCTGGAAGAGAGGGGAGGAGAGTTGTACTGGGCAATGGGACCTTCAGTCCCCCAATTCCCATGCCCAGCCCATGGAGAGACCCCACTCACCACTTCAGCAGCTGCTTGCTCTTGTTGAGGTTGTGGTTTTCATCACCCATGAGATCCAGGATGGCCCCGGCTGCCTGCTGCTCGAAGGGGCTGCCCTCGCCGCCCACACTCAGCCTGCAAGGGGCGGCCGATGAGAGCAGCCCGTGGCAAGGGCCAGGACAGGTGGGTGGTGGGAGCCCCCCGATGCTCACCCCCTCTCGCTCTCGAAGTCCTTGGGCCGGTATGGGATGTAGAAGTCCTCATCCCGCTGCGCCAGCTGCTGTGGCTTTTTCCTGGCACCGTCTTCTCCCCCTGGGCTCCGTTTTCGCTTCTGGCCCACCACGGTGGAGAACACGTCCTGGGAGGGGACAGTGGAGGGGCTGGAGGAGCCGCACCCCCTGACCAGTCACTGCACCAGCCCCTGAGCCCTGGCACAGCCTGGGGGCCCTGGTGCTGCCAGCACCCCACCACAGCTGCCTTCCAGCAGCTCCCACGGCCACAGCAAACCCCCGATTCCCGCCCCATTACCTGGAGATCTTCCTCCTCTGCTTCTCCTCCTCCCTCCTCGGGTGCAGGGGGGGCTGGGCATAGCCCCTGCCCTTTGAGAGCCGCTGCCCGCTTCTCCTGCTGCCCACGCTGGTACTTCTCGATCAGAGCGTGGTCGTGGCGCCGCTTTGACCTCATCACAGTGCTGGCCAACGTCCGGGACGTGGCATTGATCTCAAAGATGGTCTGTACCCAGGGCAGAAGCATGAGCCCCGGTGAGCTGTGTGGCTGGTCAGCCACACAGACCTTCCCTCACAACCCAACCCAGGTGCCTCCTGCCTGAGGATGGGTCTCAGCTCACCGCCTTGGACTTGTAGGACTTAATGCTGTCCACGAACTTCAGCCTCTCCAGCTCGGTGTCTTCAAACTGAGCGCCTGTGGAAGGTGAGCACGGAAAGGGGCACAGATCATAGAATCATAGGATGGTTTGGGGTGGAAGGGACCTTTCAAGGTCATCTAGTCCAACCCCCCTACACTAAGCAGGGCCATCTGCAACTAGAGCAGGGTGCTCAGAGCCCCGGCCAACCTCCCCTGGTTGGTGCCAGGGATGAGGCAGCCACCACCTCTCTGGGCAGCCTGGGATGGGCTCTCACCACCCTCAGTGTCAAGAATTTCTTCTTTCTATCTCATCTAACTCTCCCTCTTTTAGTTTAAACCCATCATCCCTTGTCCTGTCCCAACAGGCCCTGCTCAAAAGTCTGTCCCCATGTTTCTGACAGGCCCCTTGAAGCACTGAAAGGCCACCCACCAGAAGGCCTCCTCAGAACCTACTCTTCTCCAGGCTCTCCCAGCCCGGCCTCCCAGCAGAGGGGCCCTGCTCCACCAGGTCCCCGTCTCTGCTGTGCTGAGGACTCCAGAGCTGCCCCAGCACTGCAGGGGGTTCTCCCCAGAGCCCTGGGAGCAGAGGGGCAGGATCCCCCCCTCCCCTGCTGCCCACGCTGCTGGGGGTGCAGCCCAGGGTGCCAGTGGCTGCCGTGCTGCCAGCACACAGGGCTGGCTCAGCTCCAGCTCCTCATCCCCAGCACCCTCAAGCCCATCTCCCCAGGGCTTTCTCCAGCCCTTCATCTCCCAGCCTCTGCTGATCCCAGGGGTTGTCCTGATCTAGGGGAGGACCTTGTGCTTGGCCCTGTTGAACCTCATGAGATTCACATGGGCCTATTTCTCAAGCTTTTCTAGGTCCCTCTGGATGGATCCCATCCCTCAGGCATGTCCCCTCCCTCAGCATCCCCTGGCACTCACTGAAGAGCGGGTGAATACCCAGCTGGGACACGTCCAGGTCCTTTGCCCTCTTGATGGACTCGGGCGAGGGTCCGGGCCGGGACCGCAGGTAGTGCTTGTGGGCGTTGTCGGCGACGCGGCGCAGGCTGCGCAGCTCCAGCGAGCCCTCGTGGTCCGTCACCAGCAGACACTCCTCATCGTCCACCAGGCTCTGGGGGACACGGCCCATGACCCCGCCGGCATCTGCAGCCCAGGGGACACTGTGTCACCTCGCTGGCACCCACCCTGGGGTCGCTGGGACAGGTACAGCAGCAACCCGGATTTTCCAGAGCCCCACAGGGAGCTCAGTGCTGTAACATTGGCATCACTGACACACGGGGTGTGTCAGAGCCCCCAGCACCCCATCTCCCCAGTAATGAGGACATCGTCCCTCTGCACACGTAACAACCACAAAACCACGAACTCCAGCAGTGGCCAAGCATAAAACCACAATGGCCATGTGGCCAGCGTCCCAGCTTGGATGTGCAGCCACCCTAATGCCTGCGAGCGGGTCTGCCTTACCAGTGGGCATCTCCTGGGCACCGGCGAGGACAAGCGGGCGCCCCAGGAAGAGGTGGAGGTCGAAGACATAGGGCATCTCATCAGGAGCCACCAGCGAGTAGGCAGTGCCGCTCCGGCCGGCTCGGGCCACGCGGCCTGGCGAGGGGAGGAGAAGAGTGGAAAATTAGACCCAGCGGCAGCCAGCCTGCTCCCACCCGGCCAAGGACCCACTGGTGCCCCCGGGAGCCCATGCACATGACATTTACCAGGTGGACGTGGCTGGCAAGGGGCTGCGAGTCACTGGGAGAAGGGGGCAAAAGGGACTGCACCACGGCCCCCCCCAGCGCTCCCTGTCCCCCAGAGGGACCCCCACAGGTTGCAAGGGCCCCAGCACGGGGCACCGGCACCCACCGACGCGATGCAGGAAGAGCTTGGCCTTGGCAGGGAAGCTGTAGTTGATGACATTGTCCAGCATAGGGATGTCGAGCCCACGGGCGGCCACGTCGGTGACCAGCAGCACCGGGCACTTGCCGTGGGCGAACTTGGCGATGTTGATCTTGCGGGCGGTCTGGTCCAGCGAGCTGTAGATGTGTGTGCAGCGGATGCCCTGGGCCGTCAGCAGCTGGGGATGGGGTAAGAGAGATCAGATCCCAGCTGGGCCTGCACCCTCAGCCAAGGGAGAGGGGACCCTAGGGCTCTGAGACCCCAGGGTGCCCACCCAGACCCCTGTCTCTGAGGGGTAGGTGAACTCAGCACCTCCACAATCACATAGGCTGCGATTTCTCCCTCAACCTGATGAAACAGAGGCAGAGACTCCAGCAGGGACCTAATGTGGGTCTGGAAAGGGGTCCCAGACCCCCCTGGCAGCCTACCCTTTAACAGGGGTACATGTTGAGCACCCCCAAATGCCACTTGCCTCCTTGAGATACTCTGTGTGGTGTTTGGTGGCCACGAAGACGACTGTCTGGTCCTGGGGCTTCACCACACTGCGGAGTAGGTGGAGCAGCACAGCTGGTTTGTCATCTCCACGCACGTGGAAGAAAGCCAGCTACAAAGGAGGGACACAGCTCAGCCTCTCTGCATCCCCGTGCCACATATGGCCACCTCTTGGTGCCCCCCTTTTAAGCCTAGAGCCACCGCAGGGTGGCTTGCAGGGCCCTGGTGGAGGGCACAAAGCCCATCTTGAGCCCCACACTAGCCCCTCTCACCTTGAGCTGGTCACTGAGCTTGGACTCCACATCCAGACGGATCAGCATCGGCTCCGTGAGGCCTGTGGGATGCAGTGACACACGGGACATGGGACCAGCCCCACCCCACAGCTTGGGGACACCCACTTGACCCAGCATTAAACCAGCTCAGTTTTGGCCCAGCCCAGCTGCAGGTCTGGGCCATGTCCCCATCCCCAGGCTCCCCCTGGGTCCAGCACCCTCCAGCTGCCATCTGCCCCACACTCCTCACCAGCCCGGGCGAACTCGACAAGCAGCTTGGGCAGCGTGGCGGAGAAGAGGACGGTCTGGTGACAGTCTGGGAGCCGGGCGATGATCTCCTGGAGCTGCTCAGCAAAGCCCATCTCAAAAAGCCTGCAGGGGAGGGGACACAGGATGTGGCAGCACCTGTTCATCTCTCTGTGCCCAGTCCTGCCCCTCCCAGGAGCACCTCGCTCCCACTGTTGCTGACACCAATGCTGGGACACTGCCAGCCTCCTAGGGACCCCCCTGCACCCCACTGACCTGTCGGCCTCATCAAACACCACGTACTCCACGGTGTGCAGCTTCAGCTTCATCTCCACTGCCACGTGCACCAGGCGCCCAGGGGTGGCAATGATTCTGTGGGGACAGAGCTGGTGATGAGACCAGGCAGGGGAGATGGTGTCCCCACACCATTCCGGGTGCGGGTCCCAAATCCAACCCAAAGAAGACCCAAGAGAGACCCCATTGCCCCACCATGGGAGCATGGGAAGATGCTCCGAGGGAACCCCAGGACACATCCATCATGCACCCTGGATGTAAACACCAGTGATGTCCCCAGACAGTGGGTGGCTCTCGGGGACCATTTCCCCATCGGGTCCCCTCCCCATATCCTCACTCACATGTCAGGGTTCTCATGCAGGGCAGCGAACTGGTCCTCCATCCTGAGAAAGGGGGGAGAGACTGGGTCAGCGTGGGGCAGCTCAGCCCCTCACCGAGGTCTGGGGAGGCATTAGGGGAGGGGGGGCCGGTGGGGACATGGGGACAGCTTACTTGTCTCCCCCCAGGATCAGGGCTGTCTTCAAGCCTGTGAACTTGCCCAGCTGCAGGGTGAGAAAGAAACACATTGGTGGTGGGATAAAACCAAATCCCTGGCCCCGGTTGTCCCCGTTGTCCCCTGTACCTCCTTGGTGAACTTGAGGGTCTGCAGGGCCAGCTCGCGGGTGGGCGAGAGGACGAGGGCACGCGCCCCAGCCTGGCTGGGCGCCTTCAGCCGCTCGAACAGGGGGATGAGGAAGCAGGCGGTCTTCCCGCTGCCTGTCCGCGCCATCGCCACCACGTCACGGCCACGCAGGATGGCGGGGATGGTCTGTGAGACACCACATCCCCATCACCATCCTGCCACCACCGTCCTGGGGCAGGGGTCCCAGCACCCCCCACCCAGCGCTCACCTTCCTCTGGATGGGAGTGGGCACCTTGTAGCCCTTCTTCATGATGCCCTTGAAGACAGGGTAGCTGAGGCCTGCGGGGACAGGGACAGTGAGGGGACGGGGGCAAGGGGGGAAGGTCCCTGTCCCAGGAATGGCTGCCCCCCAGCCCCACACGCACCCATGGACTGGAAGCCCCCAGATTTCTTCTTCTTCTGGTTCTGGGCCCGCACCATGGCCCGTGTGTCCGGCTCGGCGTCGGCGCCATCGTCCTCCTCGGCGGCAGGCAAGGTGGGGAAGGCAGGAAGGGTGGGCGGCGGAGCTGCGGGGACCTGGGGTCAGCAGGGACACAGCTACACAAAGGGTGGCCAGGGTGCCAGGGCGCTGCAGCTCTGCACTGCCAGCCTGGCGGGCAGGGACACTGGCACTGGGGACACTGGTATTGGGAACACTGGCACTAGGGACACCAGCGCTGGGAACACTGGTACTGGGGACACCAGCACTGAGGAAACTGGTACTGGGGACACTGGCAATAGGGACACACGTACTTGGGATACTGGTACTGGGGACACTGGCACAGGTGGCTTATGGCACTTGGGGACAGGGGACACTGGTTTTGGGACAGCAGTACACAGGAACTGGTGACACCGGTACTGGGGACGCCGGCACAAGGGGTGTGGAGACACCAGTACCAGGCACAGCAGAGCATGGGGACTGGGGATACCGGTACGGGGAACACGGGCCCCGGGGACAGCGGTACCTAGGGATGCCGGCACCGGGCTGAGGGGACACCGGAACACGGGGAGCGGGCGCGGGCGACACGACCGCGGAGCGCAGCGGGGACAGCGGCACGCGAGGACCGGGCACGCGGCCCGCCAGCGGCACGGGGCGCGGTGACACCGGCGCCGAGACCCCTCCCGGCCCCACCCCCCGGCCCTACCGGCGCTCCCCGGGACTGGCGGCGGGCGCGCGGCGGCGCCATGTCGGTAGCGGCGGCGGAAGCACGTGCTGGTAGGCGGGGCAGGAAGGGGCGGGGTCGTCCGCGCCCCGCCCCGGGGCCAGGCGGGCGGCGGGAGTGGCGCCGGCTCCGCTCTGGCGCTGCCGCGGGCGGGCGGGGGCCGGAGCGTCCGCCGGGCGCGGGCCTCCTTCGTGGACGAGTCGCTCTTCGGCAGCCCCGCGGGGGCCCGCCCGGCGCCGCCCGGCTTCGCGCCTCCCTGGGCGGCAGCGGCGGCTCCCGGCAGCGGCGGCTCCCGACCGAGGAGTAAGTGCAGGTGAGCGGCGGTATCGGGCGCTCCCGCCGGCCCTCTGAGCCGCGTTTCCGGGGCTCGTTAAGCGCCGGTGGTCCCGGGGCACCCGACGGTGCATAAGCCTTGCGAGCAGAAGCGTGGGGAGGGCGGCCCTCGGCACCTCCCCGGGCTGGGCTCGGGAGGGCCCGGGGCGAAACGGGGATCCGCTCGCCGGGACCTGCACCAGCGGCCGGGCCTCCGTGTGCCGGTGCCCCCTGTGACCAACAGACGGGTTTTTCTCTCCTTGCCGCCCCGCGAAGGCTGCGGAGTCACACCCCGTCCTTCTGCGACGAGTCCCTGTTCGGCTCCAAGCGCCAGGGACCGGCCTGGGCAGCTCCGGGGATGAGGAAGGAAGATGTGGCCAAGCTCCATCCGCTGCTCTGGAGCCCTCCGCCTGCCTCCCGAAACCAGCTCAGCCCGCCCCCCCGCTCCAGGGAGACACCCTTGAGAGGAGTCCACCCGCCACCGGGCTCTGGTGTGGGCCCCAGGGGCAAGTCCTGCAACTGGAAGTGCCCTGAGAGTGACTCCTCCTCTGAAGGCAGGGGTGCTCCTGGTGGAGGACGCTCCCAGTCCCTCAGCCGGCTCAACACCCCCTCAGGTGGGCCTCGCCTGGCTTTGGACAACCTCAGAACAGAAAGGTGTAAAAACCAGAGCCCTCCCACAGCGCCCGTAACCCCCCAAGGCCCTCTGATGAGGGGTCGGTCAAAAAGTGTGTCCGGACCTCCCTTGGCCAAGAGCTCCATGGCAGTGGGTGGCTGCAAACCCAGGCCTCCCTGGAAGTGAAGCCAAATGTCCCTCTGGACATAACTACAGCCTTAACCTACCCAAGATGGGGCCTGACCTCCTGGTGAACGAGTCTGTGAGGACCCCGGGACCTCCCATGGCTGCCAAAGGAGGATGGAGGTGCTGTTCCACGCAGGAGGACAAGCCAGGAACTGAGGGTGACCACAGCACTGGAGCAAGACAGCCTTGGTGGGAACAGCAGCTGCCATCGACGGTCCCATGGTCGTTGGGTGAGGTGCGGTGATGGGACTGGTTCCTGGAGGTCCAGCTGGGAAGTCAGAACAGCAGGAGGTAGGGCTGCCTACAGCGTAGGTCCAGGGCCCATCCAGGGGAAGGACCAGGCTCAGGTACACCTACAGTGTAGCTTGGGGGGACAGGCAGGGCCTGAGCTCAGGTGGAGCTCCCAGAGCTGGGAGCAGAGGTGCTGCTGTGGTGGAGGTCCCAGGCAAGGCCGGCCACTCCAGTTAAGGTCTGAGAGCCCTGACGAGGACCTCTGCTGACTGCTGCTGGGGAGAGGAATCGTGCCTTGTCCCGCCTGTCGTGTACAATCGCAGGCTGGCTTGGGCTCGACGGGACTGCAGGAGGTCTCTATTCCAACCTCCTGCTCGAGGCAGGTGAGCTGCTGGCTCAGGCAGCACTGCTCAGGGCTTTATCCAGCTGGGTGGTGGAAACCCTACAAGACAGAGGCTGCAGAACCTCTGGCACCCTATCCCACTGCTTGACTGCCCTTGGGGGTTGAAACTTTCCCTTTATATCTAGTCGGAACCTCTCTCATTTCAGTTTGTATCTGTTGTCTCATTCTACTCTGCACCTGAGCACAAAGCCTGGCTCAGTCCTCACCGTCACCTCCTCTTCACAGGTCCTGGGAGGCTGCTCTGAGGCTCCCCCCAAAACCTTCCCTTCTCCAGGCTGAACAAGGCCCATCCCCTCAGCTTCTGTGTATGGGACATGTGCTCCGTCTCCATGGCTGCCTGCTGGCTTTGCTCCATTCCATCAACGCTTTAATGGTCTCCTTTGGCAAGGAAGAAGGGAGGTTGAGCAGCAGGGTGAGGAGTGGCATCGCTGTGTCCTGCTGCTGGTGGGATTCCCCAAAGCTGGTTTGTGACAGAGAAGGATCTGCTGCAGGGCTTCCAGCAGCTTCTGGTGATGAGTACGTGCCGAGTGGACACGCAATCCCGTGGTCTGTACCAAGGGTTGTGAGGTGCTGGCACAGCCACATCGTGTTTGTCACCAAATAAATGATCCAAAACAAACCTGCTGGGGCTTCGTGTTTGGTCTGCAGGATGCTGCTGTGTGATCTGGGCACAGCTGGTGTCTCCAGAGGCCGGCTGAGTAGAGCAGCTCCTCCATTTCCATTCCTGAGGTGGAAAAGAGCCATGCTGTCTGTAGGAGTACAGGCAGGGAGGCAGAGAAAGGACATGGGGTTTGCAGATGGTGTCACGGCCCTCCTGGCAGGGGAGGCTGCAGTGATGAGCTGCTGAGGTCAGGGAACACAGGGAAGTCTGGGAACTGCCTCCCATGTGAACAGGGGTATTCTCTTGAGTTGACCCAAGGACAAACCGAGTCAGGTTAAGGGCCTTGTTTTGCCCCAAGAAACGATTTTATTGTCACCTTAAGCAGCAGCAGGATTGGGCCTTGACCCCCTGCAGCCACTGAAGGGCACTGAACTCATGCAGGACCCTGCGCTCCTGCTCCAGTCCTGCCAGCGAGAAAGGTTAATCTTGCTTTTGAAAGGCAACAGAGCTCAACCTGAAGTGGGGAGATGCGTTGTCACGTCACTGCTCCGCTGGCCTCTGGCGGCCTCGGGCCTTGGCACAGGCGCTGCTGCAGTTAACGCTGGTAATCTGGGGGCGCCGAGCTCCAGGGGAGCGAGTGGCCTCGCTGGGAGGAGGGGACGGAGGTTGGATTTTGTGCTTATTTCTTGGCCTTCTTGTCCTCTCCCTTTGTCTACGACGTGAGGAGTGTCTGGAACAAGCCGCTTTTCTAGATGCGGTGACAGCGCAGGTCGCGGCCGCCTCCCTCACGCCCCTCTCCTCCTCCTGCCACACTCGGCACTGCTGCTCCCCCTGGGACCAGGAGGTAAGCACAGTGCGTTTCTCCTTTGGGGCCCAGCCTTTTGCTTGCTGCAGACGGCACGAGGTGCTTCTCGCTCGGCTGGCCAAGACAGCAGATGCCGGGTGCTGCAGTCCTGAGGGCCTTCAGCAGGTTCTCTCTGCCCATCCCTACAGAGGGAGCCTTTTTCCTATCCCAGGTCCAGGTAGAATTGTCCCTGTCTGCCAGCCTGAGCCTTTCCAAAGGGACCAAAAAAGAAGGAAATGTGCCAGAACCAGACTTTGCAAGAGGCACCGGGTCCAAATACCTTTGTGCTCCTTTGAAACCTCTCCCGCCAGCTCCCCTGCTCTGCAAGCAGCCTCTGCCCTCTGATGAGGACTCTGCCCGAGGCCAGCGCCCGCTCTGCTGCGGTGGGGAAGAAGAGGCCACATCTCTGTGTTTTGGATGGGCCCGAGCTGGAGCTGGAGCGCTGCTGGGACGCAGCTTCTGTCAGCAGTGCTGGAACTGCTCATCTGCCGTGGGGAGCGTGGGAAGGGACAGCCCTGTCCTCCTGGCCAGGGACAGGTAGTTCTGGTGGCACTCAGCAGCACTTTATTCCTTGCCCAATGCGCCAGTGAGGAGGAGGATGAGGGGAGCCAGCAGCTCTGGGGCTCCACGCCCCAGCAGCCCTGGCAGGCAGGGAGCAGGAATAACCTGCATGTTATTCAAGCCACTTTGCCGAGCGGCAGTCCAGCAGCACTTCTCCAGCTGGGTCAAAAGGATAGGGACCTGAAAGCAACTGGGGCCTTCTCAGAGGAGGTGTTGGGTGTGCTCGAGTGAATCTAAGCCTGTTTGGTTGAGTTTGGGTGTTGGCACGGTGACGTGCAAGCTGTTATGCCTGCAGGTCTCTCAAGTGAGCTGGGAGAGAAGCCAAAGTGTGGTTTGGACACTAGATGGAGACGAGGGTTAAGGATTGACAGGAAAACCAGAGCCCTGTTCCCTGGCAGCAGGTGGATGAGTCAGATCCAGTGAGGTGCGTTATCAGCAAGCTGGGGTAACTGCCCCTGAATCTAAGCAGCAGGGACCCGAAAGGGGGGACACAGTGCAATACTGGGGTGCTGGAGTACTCGAAAGACAAAGACTCTTCATTTTAAGAGAGATTTATATCTGAAAAACAAGTGGCTTGTATGGCCGGGGTGGCCACTTGACCCCCACCGCTGCGTTCAGACTCCAAGGAATGAATCAGCAGGGGAAACTGGAGACCATCGCATCAGCCACGTGCTCTCACCAAGGGCTTCTGGGATGTCAGGTGGTCAGAAATGGCACTTCCTTGCTATTTACACCACAAAGACAGCATTGGTTAAAATATAAATGGGCTGCTTGGTTTTCATACTGTAGTTCTTGCATTTGACACTTTACTGCTGCCCTGTCCTCTTGTTCTACTAGTGCTGTGCAGGCCAGTGTGAGAGCAAAAGGTGCTCAGGTGCTGCTTGGGGGTGGGGTTTGTGTGGAGCAAACAGCAAGTCAGAATAAAATGAGGTGGGGGATAAAACCCCTTTTTTCCTGGCCCCAGATTCACCTGTCCAGTGTCACTGTGGCTCGGCTCAGGCCAGAGGTGTTGATACAGAGGTTTGAGTCCCAGCTGGGACTGCTGCTGCTCGTAGTGATCATTTGTCTCAGCACTGAGATGAACCCCACCTTCTCTACCTTTGACTCACCCCGGACTCCTTGTGCCTCTCAGCAAAGCACCAGCCAATCTGGGCACTGCTTAGCTTCCAAAATGAGCTGTGCCCAGCCCTTGGTGCTACAAACATATAGAAGATGGGTTTATGTGTGGGCAGGATTACGTTTGCTCTGCTCAACCCAAACCAGCTCCCTTGTTTCTCAACACCCACCTTACCTGATCTGCAGCAGCCTCGCTCACACGGAGCATCTCCAGATGGGCACAGCACTTTGCAGAAGACATTTCAGAGCCGAGTCAGTGGATGGGGAGAAAAGGCTGTCCCACGAGCAGGCTACTTGCGCGGTGGTTGCAGTTGTGTTGCTGCAGGGCTGCTTTCCACTGAAATCAGCAGAGCATTGTGATGGACTCTGAAATGCAGTGTATGTGTCCTGCCAGGAGCTGGCAGGAGCCAGGTAATTACCAGAAGCAGGCAGGAGCGTGACCCAATGGCACTGACAGGTTTGATCTCCTCCTGCAGTACCTTCCCGAGAGCCAGCACTGGTTCTCTGTGCTCAAATATAAGTACTGAGCTGTGTCCTTGGCTGCCGAGTGTCCTGCTCGGCACGCCTGTTCAGGGCAGCCTGCTGCTCCTGTTTCTGCTCTTTCAGTGCTTCCTGCTTGGACTGCAGCATCCAGGTCTTGAAGACTTTTGGCCAGCTCTCGCAAGCTGTTTTGAGGCATCGGGTTGGCAGAAGAAAGGCTCACTTGCAAAGGTGTTGGTAATTTCAGACTGGACTCCTCTGCTCTGGTAGCAGCAAGGGGGATGGTCAGGAGTCTTACCTGCCCCTTCATAACGCTAAGGGGAGTCCTGCCAGTAGCAAAATCAATCACGGCCGCTGGACGGAGCCTGGTGGCTTTATCAGGCTGGCCTGGGCTGGGAGGGACTGTGCTGGGGGCCTCCTCGGGGGGGCTGTCTCTGAGGGAAATGCTCAGTCGGGACGAGTGGAACAGATTTATTTGTTACGTGCTGGGCTGTGCTCGCTTCTAGCTCGAAAATCCTCATCTCACCAGGTGGGCGTGATCCTGGGGAGCGCCGGGCTTCACCCCGGGACTCTCGGCCCTTGCAGGGCACCTGCTGTACCCGCTGCCTCTCGGGGCCGGGCTGCACTTGACTGCGCTTCCTCGGCCGGAGGGCAGGAGTCTGGGGGCAGAAGCAGCAACTCGAAGTGAGGCCCGGCCCAGGAGTGCGGGGGCCGGGGCTGGTTCCAGGCCGGGGGCTCCGCTCGGGATGGGCCGGGGCGGGCCCAGCGCTGCCGCCCTCCGCCCGCGTCCCGCTGTTGCTGAGCGACAGCTCCGCTCCTCTCTGACCCCCAGGGCGGGGCCTGGGCGCAGCCAATGGCAGCCCGTGCTCCTCTCCTCGAGAGTCCGCCCCTTCCCCTGCTTGAGGCGGGGTGTTATGAGCCCACTACTCCCTCGGGCCAATCACCATCCCCGCCTGGCCGGAGAGGCAGCGTCGCTAGCCAATGGTGAGTCGAATTGCGGAAGGCAGGAGGAGGAGGAGGCGGGAATAATCCGGATCCTCTCTCAGGGAGCCGAGGGCAGGCGGTGGGCGGGGAGAAGCGGGAGCCGGGCGCGGATTGGCGGGAGGGAGGGAGGCTCGGCCTCTGTGGGAGAGGCCCGCGCAGCGGCAGCCAATGAGAGGCGGCGGGGAGGGGCCGCGCGCGCCGGGCGCTGAGGAGCGGTGTCGCAGCGGCCGCGGGCGCCGGTTCGGCGGGGCCGGGACGGGGCGGGCGGGAGGGTCCTGGGGGCCGCGGGCGTGAGGGGCTGCCGAGGGGCAGGGGTACCGGCACCTACTGGCTGCGCGGGAGCTCCGTATACGCGGGGAGGAAGGGGGAGCGGTGGGGCCGGTTTGCGCGGGCCGGGGGCGGCGGGGCCGGGGGGAGCCTCCACAGCGCGGTGACAGCCCCGTCTCTGTGTCCGTCTCTCCTAGGCTGCGGGAGGGCCCGGTCCCGGCAGCTCTGCCTGAGGGTCCGCCGCGAAGGCTCGCGTCCCGGCCCTCGTTATATCCCCGTGGGCCTGGGCGGCTCGGCCCCGGGGCCCGTGCTCGGCAGCGGCCCGGTCGACCTGTTGCTGTGGGAGATGCGGCCTCCGCCGTGACTGCTGCCTGCCCTCGCCACGGCCTGCGAGGAGCGAGACGGGGGGAGTGAGGGTTGCGTGGCGGCACCGGTTGTGGAGTGTCCCTGTAACACCGCCCGGGGCCTGCGTGCTTGTTCTTTTCCTCCCCCTTTTAAAGAAAACCGGGACTTTGTGGCAGTGATACCACCCAGTAAAAAAAGCCAACGGGACCTTCATGTGCGTAGACCCAGAGCGGACTCTTTTTCTCCCTGTTTTGCCTCCCCAGCTGAAACAGAGGCATTTTGTCATGAGAGGGGAAGGAGCCCTGTGTGACGGTGACACTTAGCATCATGCTGGCTCCGGATGTGTCACACCCGCCAGCTTCTTGTGCCGAATGCTCAGGAGTTTGTCAAGAAGCACTTTCTTTTGCTTCCACGTGGTACTGCAAGCTGTGTACTGCCAGGAATAGGCAGCCCAGACTTGACTCTTTGAATTTAGCTTTTGCATAAATACTGCCCTTGAATCTCGTGTCTGGCACTGCATTTCAAAAGCAAAAAAACTCGATTGTTTTTTGAATTCTGGTCTCTAGAGATGGGTACACATACCTTTGTATTCTTATGTCTAGAAGACACCTCTGATGGAAGACTTCATAGGGAGAGTTTTTGACACAAGCGTTTTACAAGTGGAACTGGAAAAAACATTATTTAAAGCTCTCAGAGTAGAGCCTCTGAAGGGACAGGATGGCTGTGAGCATGGATGATGACGTTCCCCTCATCCTCACCCTGGACGATGGTGGAAGCAGCACCTCGGCCCCTCTAGATGACCTGGATCGGGAGGAGCTGCCTAACGAAAGTAAGATCACTTTGTTATCATTTCCTGCCTGCTGTGATGGCCTCGCTTGTTTTTCTCTTTTGCGGTGGCTGCTTTTTCTTCCTCTTGCCAGGGCCTGAAACTCTCGGAGCCATCCATCATTCAGCATCCTGGTGGCTGCCTGAGAAAATCAGATCAGGAAGTTGCTTATAGCGTTGCTTGTTTAGTCACAGTGCCCACAGTACACGGCGGGGCGGAGGACGGTGGATGGACGGGTCCTGTCGATGCCTCTTCTAACACGTGTTTCTTGTGGGCTCTGTGCAATAACCCGTGACCCCGCTGTCCTTAAGCTCACGGCTCCTTTCCTGCAAGCTGGCCCAGAGTGTCTCCTCTGGGTGCTGGCCCAAGCTGTCAGGTGCAGCAGCTGCAGTTATGGCATCTAGTATTTTCCTAGCACTGTAAAGCATCTGTCCTTTGCAATTATTGTTTTGCCTGTTTCTGGTTTGCGTTCGGAGTTTCACAGTAAGGAAAGTGATAATGTGCTGATAAATCCCTTTAGCGTCTTTACCGTGTTCTTGGCAAAGAACATGGAGTACTTTCAGGCAGTGCATTTGTACTCCTGTTAGCCCCGGGTATGGGGTGGGACAGAGACAGCCTGTCAGCATTGGGAGGGGGAAAGCAAAAGCCCCCATCTCTTGTAAGCGTTGCTTTCTCAGGCAGAGCAGTAGGTGAGGTGGGAACAGCAGATGCGTTTGAGCACGTTCAGTGAGCTTCTGGTTAATGTTACACCTCCCTGAGCGTACAGGAGCGGTTCTGTTCAGCACATCCCTTTGACTTCCAGTTGACATTGCAGGCGCGTGCACAGGTCCTGTGATCGTAGTCAAGCCCTCGGTGCCATGAGCTTAACCTTTGTATCAAATAAATCACTGCCTGGCCTGGCATCCCTTTTTTCCACTCTATACCTCTCTATTCTATACTGCCTCTGTGGCTCTGCAGTTTGATTTCTCTCTTGCAATCATATGGGTTCCTTTAATTTGCTCCTTCTGTGACTTCCTGAGCCAGTAGCTGGTTTCTGACAATCAAGATTCTTCCTCCCCCTTCCTTCTCCTCTGCCACCCCTGCAAGACACACAGCCCAAGCTAAATTGCCCAGTTGACTTTCTCATCATTGCTCCATCACATCTCCTCTATTGCATTTGTCTTTTGAAGTTTAGCTATCTTAAGTCAAACAGAAGAGAGAATGCTCCCTCTGTTCACTGATGTATTTATAGGCTTTCTCGTGACTAATTTTCATCTTTCTTCTCTCATCTTTTTCTTCCACCCGCCTCCCATCCCTTTAAAAAAGAAGTTGTGTGAAGTTTATCATTTGCTTAAAGCCAACGTGACTGTGTTAAAGCCCAAGCTTGAGAATGAACATATTAATAGATAAAAATATTCCACAATCTGCTTCCCTTGAAATACGGGGAAATTGTTTAGGGACCAATTTTGTGCTTCTTGAAAGATCGCTGTGTGGTTTTTGAGAATTCATTTCCTGGGATTCTTTGAATGAAGTGTCTCTTGGTATTGACGCACCGTTATTTTGCTAAATGTTTTAATTGCTGTTAAAGCTGAATTGGCTGAAAAAATATAAAGCTCATTCCATGGAAGTGATGCCGAATGATACGGAGCCTTCTGAAGTCAGTGGGTACCGCGAGAGCGGGATGAAGGATCAGAAGAGGAAGGCTGGCATAAACAACTTGAAAGGCACATTTATCTCTGAGAAGCGGGAAGCTTAAATCGCGCGTGAGCAGACTAGTGCCAGTGAGCAGACTAGTGCCAGTGCCCGCAAAAGTAAGCTCGTTTAGAAGACGGAACGTGTGGTCCAGCTTTCCTCATTCCCTGCAAAGAAAATCTCTGTGAAATGCAGAGAAGTTGTGTCTGGTGGAGGCTGTGAGGAATTCAAATGTTTCCTCTCTGCTCTGCCTCTGCTTTCTCCGCTGAGGACTGTAATGGCAGTAACAGAGCCGTACCGTTTCACAGTTTGGTCAGGGGCTTGTCTTTTCCAGGGGAAAAGAGTCTGTGAAAAGTCCTTTTCAGGAGCAGGAGAGCCTGCCGGGGGGGTGATGAGGCCGCGGGGACAGGGAAGGTCAGGAGGCTGTTTCCTTCTGGTTTTGTCTCCCTAATGCCTTAACCCTCAGAATATTCAGACAGAATATGGAGGAATAGCTCACTTGTTACTGTGCCTGACCACTGACTCCTCGGCATTTGGTGGCAGGTTAAACACAAAAGCTTTTAGCAAAGTGTGTCCCTGGATACCAGCTGGGACTGTTTGTAGTGAAGGACCCATCACCCCTTTCCCAGGTGACACCGAGGGAGAGACAGCGAGTGGATGTAACACCCTTGTGTCAAATTGCGCGTCCGAGGTTGATAATAATTAAGTTGCCCTCTTGTTTTGTGTTGCTGTCTTAATGAACCTCTCTAAATTTTAATCCACGTTCCAGCCCGTCACAACCTGTGCTGCATGTCTGTGATTTCAGTCTATCAACTCTCATGGTTTTTAAGGAATTTCTTGTTCTCTTTTTTTTTTTTTTTTTGGTTAATAAATACTTGATTCGTGAGTAGCTTTGGCACAATGAGAGCCTCGGGTAAGTGAATTTGTAGTTTGGGCCTCTTGGTGTTGGCCGTGTGGAAACGCAGACAAGTTACTGGGTGGAATTAAGTAGTAGCAGGGTTTTCTGAAAGCGAGCCTGTTGTAGAGACAAAAAGCAAAGACTGAAGTGCAAAAGCGTGATCCTTTCTGAACCTGGCAGAAGAGTCCTTTTCTGCATAAGCGAATGTCTTGGGGCTAGAATAAAATGAAGCTAAATGAGAAAACTGTGTGGAAAATTACATTCTTAAAGAAAATGTCCAGCTGCAAAAATTAATCTCCCTAATCATCCAGCTCTTAAGCACTTAATGAGAGAAAAGACTTGCATGGGGAGGGACATTAAACTCTGCCTTCCGTGGCTTGTGCTGGGATACACGGCTGCTGGGGAGCTCCCATTTGCAGCTTCTGTGGAAGGTCAGAATCCTGCAAAGCCGGTGGGAATTCGGACCACATCCAGAGAAATGCGGTCCCTGGGGGGCCGATGGTCTTCTGAGTGAACGTGCAGGACCGTGGGGCTGGGAACTTTTTCTTTCAAGTTCCAGCAGCCAAAGCAGAGAGAGAAGCGCTTTCGTCACTGGAATCCAGGCTAATTAATATGATGCTGCCCTTCCCTAGTACATCTTATCCGAGAATCTCTGAGTGCTGTTCATGCTCTAATGAAGCTTCCCAGCACCTCTCTGAGGTGAATGACTAATATGAACTGAATTTCTGTGGAGGGCGAAAACGGGGGTGCAGTCCTTGCGTGACCTCTCCCAAAATCGCGTACTGGAAACGGTGAGAAGCAGCCGGGGTTCGGTGATTTCCTGTCCCTCACCCAAACTCCTGAGAATCATTCGAATGGGGTTCTCAAAATATCTCAAAGCTTGAGGTGTGTTTTCCATATATGAAGGCGGCGTAGAGATAGCCTTGAAACTCTAGCACAGTGTCTCTCCTTGAGCTGATGGGAACTATAAGCAATACATGAGTGCACATTGATTTATCCCATATTAGATCAGATACAAGATCCTCCTTTGCCTCCTGCGTGGAAATTGTTGTAGCATCAAGTGGAGTTTCAGTGTGTTCAGAGCAGAAAGTACAGCTCAAAGTGTCGTACAGGGAACAATATGATATTGTGTGGCTGCTTCTCCCACACAATGGATTATGGCAAGTGGAAGAAGTCATCTTTAAACTCTGGGTTTTTACAAGAAAGCAACTGTGTCTGCTATTGAGGTAAAAAATGATTTATTGTGTGTGGGGAGCTGGGGGGGAGCAACCGCAACAGCGCAGGGCCACGTTTTCTAGAAGGATTGTTGGAAGAATGTGAAGTTAAAACTTTGAATGTTGAGGTTTCAGCTGAGCCTTTGCAATCTCAGTTTCTGCTGCCTGGAAAATAGTCAGGAAAACTAGAGCGAGTCTGGCCTTTTGGGTGGAAAGAGAATTGTTGGCACCCACGCCCTGCTGTGAAGGAGCAGGGGGTCCTAAGTCTGTGAAGAAATTAACCTTTCCTTGCTGGTGAAGCTGGAGGGACTGCCCAAGGTGTGCTTGGTGAGGAATGTGCCTGTGGGACAAAGCAGTGACTGCCTCTCAGAGTGTTGGTTGTACGTGCAAAGCCATGCGTGGTGTGAGCTGTGCTTCCCAAGCTGCTGGAAGGAGGGCCTCTGCCCCTGCCCTGTCTCTGCACGTCGGCTCCATTCGCTGATGGAATGTGTGCAGAGGCTTCCAGCAAACCTGTTCTTTTTGTAACTGGCTGATGGAAACTCAGGTGATGTTTCTGTATAGAGCCTAAATGACAGCATCAATGGGTGCTGTATACAACAAACTCACCCTTTTAAATAAAATATTTTACTAATCCCCAGGTAGACTTCTGGGGGTGGTCCGGGGCTGGGGGTAGCTAACACTGTTCTTTGAGACGTACGAGCCGCCTGGATTTTGATGTGTTCAGTAACCAGTGCAACCTGAGGTGATACCACTCTGGTGGATCTGGTTCCAGAACATGTTTGTATCAGCAGTGAGAGAAAGTAAAGTCTGTCCTTTCAGTCCACAGCTTCAGCTCGCCTGGGCAGTAAGTTCCTGCTCTTCAGACATCTCCGTTGGCTTCTTCCTACTGCTGCTTCCTGTGGTGCCGTCCAGGGATGAGAGATGGCCAGGGGTAAAACAACTGTGTGCTTCCTGATGGGCAGCCAACAGAGGGAACCAACAGAGAATAAATACCTGGCCTTTGTGCAACCACACAAACTCTCAGGATCTCTGCTTCTCAAGGAGCCTCTTTAGTTGCTGTGAGCGCATTTCTGGCTTTGCTACCGTTGAAGGAAAACAGGCGTTTAAACATCAGCCATCTAGTAGAGCTGATAAATACATTGGGATCTGTAGTTTTTGATCCTTGTGTGAAAGTAAGGGTTTCAAAAATGATTTTTTTGGACTTGGGCACTAGTTATGAAATGCTGTAGTTAATTGGCCTGAAGAAATAGGGGACGAGGGAGCAAGCAAACACTTGTGATGGACCTGGAAGATCCTGAGATCTCTGCCAGCCATGCTCTTAAACAGCCTTTTGGATTATCTGGTGGCTTTCTTGGATGCTATGCAGGATATTTTCCCCACATCGTGCCTCCGAGTTCTACCTATTTGCCTTTAATTAGTTCCAGTAGCAGTGCTTCCGCTGCCGCGTGGAGAGGTGAAGCGTGGCCAAAGCGCGGGACTGGGGGCTCTTTTTTGGAAGCAGTCTGCTTCTGCTTCCCCTTCTTCCTGGGCTCAGTCAGTTCACGTCACCGTGGCTCACATGTCTCCTCTGGAAAGCACAGCCCACACCTTCCGTGGAAGGGGGCAGGTAGGCTTTGTGACTGTTGTGAAGAGGTGCTGTTCTGCATTGCTGTGCATAATTTGTTTTCCTTAGCATGTACCTGCTTAAAATTTATATAGAGGGGGATGTTTTCTGAGGCACAAGTTCAGTGCTGAATTGTTATTTATGCCTCTGGAAGTCTCATTTCTCCCACCCAACAGCCTTGCATTTTGCAACTTCTGCCAGTGCCTCTCTAATCCTTTCCTGGCCTAGATGACTTATAATGAGTGTTTTAAGCAAGTAAAGCGAAGCAAAACTGCCTCTGAGATGAGCGAGGGGTGAAAATCTTGGAAAGGGAAACGAACACCCGAAACATAAGGAGATTATTGTTTTCTCCTTCAGTACAATTCGTTTCCCTGGGTGATGAGCTCTGTAAACTCAGAGGAAGGAGGTAAATGCTGCTTTTTAGGAGATGTTGGCTATCTTTGGATATGATATTGGAAATAGTGGAAAATGTGTTTCTACTCTTAAGTTCAAAATGCATCGGCCTCTGGAATCTCATTTATTCTAGGAATTCAGGGTTAGAGGCAGGACCGGCTGCCTTAGCTGTGCTTAAACACTCACTGTAACAAGAGGGTAGAGCTGCTACCTTTGCTGGAAGAGAAGCAGCGCTGTGTTGCCCAGACCTCACAAAAGCATTTGTATCGAGACATTCTCAGCGTGACTCTGTAAATGTGGTACCTATAGAAGAAAAACCACAAGGACAGTAAAATCCCAGGAGGTATTGCAGGGCTGCAGTTATCTTGTGGGTTGTTTCTTGTGTTGTTTTTTCTTTTCCGAGCCTGCCTTGTTTTCTTAGCCCGGCAGGAGATCGGTTTGCACAACGCACACATTGTGTGTTTCACAGTAGGATGCTTTGTCAAACAGAATCTCGGCGCTGTTGACTCTTTCCTGCAGTTAAAAAAAAAAAAAACCCAACCAAAAAAAACCAAACAAACCACCAAACATAAAAAAATCTCAGTGATTTCATCTTGAATGCCCCATGCTGTTCACATCTGAGTGAGTCAAAGCATATACAAGGTAAAGAAGACTTGGGTTAGTGTTCCATTATCCTGGAGTCACATGGTTCTCTCTGCTTTGTCGTCGTGCGGAGCAGTAGCCATGGGTGTTGTATGCTGTCCGTGCTCCCTGTGAGTTAGGGTGGATGCTGCAGGGTGGGGCAAGGAGTCTGGAAGCTTCTCACCCTTTTGTGAAGATGGGAGAGTAATGACCTTCGTGCTTTGAGGGAGGGAGCCCATTCCCTTCGTGTGTCTCCTCTCTAGTACACAGCTGACATCTGTTTGGTCCGAGGACTGAAGGACTAAGGGTCTTCTCCCCAAGCCAATTGCTTTAGCTGGAAGATGAGGGGGTAAGGGCACGTGCTACTGCACCAGAGGGCTCTGCTTTTTGGACAGGTGGTCCCGGGACTATAAAAGATGTTAAAGAGTTTGGAAGTGTTTGAGCTGCAATTTTAAATCAACTTTCCAGCTCTAACCGGTCACTCCTCAGCCACCACAGCTGACTTGGGAACATTTGGCTCAGGAAGCGGAACAACAGTTGGAAACAAATAGCGATTAGCTTTTTCATGGCTTCCCAGGGAACGCATCAGTTTGTTCATTTTTCCCCTCATTTTTGTGATTCCTGTGGATTTTTAAGGCACTGTAGATGCAGGATGTTCAGTTTAGCCAAGCTCGCTTACTGGCAGATTAAAATGAGCAAAGGCTGAGCACGCTGAGTTCACTCATCATAACCAGTATGATGCTCCTCAGAACTTCCTTTGCCCTTGGTATCTTCACCGAGGAATCCTGCCTGCTGCCGTCAGCCCCCCTGCGTTGAAATCCCATTTTACCCATTCCAATGCTGTAAGAAGTGCTGTATAAACTAAACAGGAGCATCTGTGAAGTGGTTAGAGTTGTTGTTGATTGCCTTTTCCTTATTGCCTTCAGGGGATTTCAGCTTGAATTTGCTGGAAGTAGAATTTATGAGCCAGAAACGCTCCATTTCTGATCCTTAAGCTGGGAAAAGTGCGGTGAATTTGATAGGTCTTTCTCTTGCCTCCAATGTCTCTGGCTTTTGATCTGGACCTTGCAGGGCTCACCCTGCGTCTTTAGCATAATTGCATTTTGCACGTTGAGAAGACGCCTGGTTTTGCCGCGCCAGCTTTCTTCACAGAGGGCTGCAGGAGCAGCTTTAGGATTTCATCCATCTGCTTGTGGTGAGCGGTGCAGCAGGAAACTCCTTCACCTGTACTCCTGCTCTGGTTCATCCGGGAGAGAGGGAGGCAGGGAAGGGGCGTTGGTGTCGATCCAGCACAGCACCGTGCAGTTGATGAAGGATCCTGGGGAAGGCAGAGAGAAGGCTGCTGCGCTTTGAGTCATAGTGCGGGGGTTTGAAGCTTGCTTTCAGGGCTGCTTTTGTAACCACGATCCGGTGATGTCTGTTTGGAATAAAGGGCACTGCTTTTTCTGCTTATGTGGGGGAATAAAATTTAGGAGGTATCTCCGTGTGCAGCCGTGTTAAACCCTCTCATTCTGTGGGGCTGGATGCCTTAGCTGCTCCCTTAGGGACTGCCTAGCACATGCCTCTGTGAGTTTATATTGTCATCTGGGAGTATCTGATCAGCTTGGATTTTATTTTATCTATTTTCCTGAGATCCCTTTCACTGTCCTCAATGGGTTTGGGAAAGTTTACTGTACCAAAGTCATGTAGCCTGTTAAAGGATTTCACTGGAATGCACAAATACATTCCTGCTCTTCGTTAACTAAATGAAGAAAAGCCTGTAGAATTAAGCCTAAGTGATCAATCCTGCAAATGGGAGCACTGAAAACTCCCCAGGGTCAAATTGTACTGGTGAGCTGGCTGTGTCATTATGGGATAATCAGGCGTGGGAGGAGGAAGGAAGGGATGCCCTCCTCTACAGCTTGCTTTTCCAGCCTCTGGCTGTAACTGTGAGGCTCCAAAGGAAGAACATAAGGGCAGAAGTTTGGTCTATTATGATATTTCTCTGCTCTGCCCCATTTTTCCTGTGGCAGAGTTACCCTGCCTGGGGGGATTTGTGCCCAGTGGGAGGCAGAAGCACTGTGGTGTCACCCATCTTGCAAATGTAGTGTTCCTAGAACACCCCAGCGATGTCCAGCCGGTTATTTAGTTAGGCAGTGGCGAGTCGCTGCCGAAAGAGGGGAATGCTGCTGAGCATTGCCCGTTGCCTTGTGTTTCACGGTACAGACGGGAAGGTTGTGTCTCCAGGATGCTGAGCAGACCCCAAGCACTGGAAATGCCGTTGCAGAGAGGAACACTTGCTGAGGCTGTATTAAGTAAATGCTCGCAAGCAAAATTCTCCATACTAATGAGAATTTTGGCATCAAGGTCGAGGGGGGTAGGGGGGTGTGTGTGGAATGTGATCAAGGCAAAGCCCCTTCTTTTCAAATACAAGGCTGGTGGGTGGCAGGACCTTATCTCTTGTGGTTGCAAAGGGGAAGACCTCAAAACGTTGAAAATGATTCATATACTTTGGGAGAGCACAACTGCAGACAACCCAAGAATGCACGTGGAAGCTCTAAAGCTGTTGGAGAGGCGGCAAAAAGCCACAGACTTGCCTGTGCTGGCTGACGTGGGAGCAGCCGCACCGCTCTGTAGTGAACAGAGAAATAGGGATTGGGAGGGGAGGAAAATCACCAAGAGAAATGTGGTCAGCATAGTTAAAGGTCCTCTAAAAGACCTAAGAAATTAAAAGATATGTTGAGTGTTACTAGCCTGGTAGGAACCCGGGTTTGAACACTGGTCCAAAACACTACAGGGAAGCTCAAGAAATACTCTGTGTGTCCTGCATTTGTTAAAAAGCCAGGGGACCTGGTCATTGTACGATCTATTCTTCCATCCCTGCAGTGAATAATGCAGAGATTAAACAGCTGATTCTAAAGATAGGCATTTAAAAAATCAGCAGATGATTTTTTTATTCTTTCTTAAGGCTGCAGCTGAGGCAATCTGAATATTGCTGTCACTGTGACTCCCTTCCAGCCCCAAAAGGGATTTTGCACCAGGCTGGGGATTGCAGGCCAGCCAGCCCAGCGAGGCTTCCAGGCAAAATAATGGGGAAACCAGCTATAGCACTTCTAAAATCTGAATTTAAAGGACAGCTTTTCATGTCAATCAGTGAAGGTTTATGAAAAAGTGAGCGTGGTATGAACCTGAAGTCATGCGTTGACTTACTTTGTGAGGTTACGAGCAAGACTGACGGTGTTTTGAGGAGATACTTGTTTTGGCACCCAGGTGGTATTTTGACAGAGGAAGTGAATAGTATGAATCAACACTGCGTAGCTGATGGCTCTGCAAATGGGCTGATGGACAGCTCTCAAAATCCAGCTGGTTCTCGGGACTGGTCAGTGACTGGGGACGTTATAAGCAGGGGCTGTCACAGGGGTTAGTTTTCTCCTTGCACCAGCTGCAACATTTCTTTCTGATCCATCCAAAAAACAAAAAAGAAGCAATTTCTGATCAAGTTAGGAGATGCCAAAGGTTGAAGGCACGGTAAGAGTGATTAGAACTGCTTGGCAAGACAGATGGAGGCAAACCACGTGTGGGTTGCTGTGACCAGCTGTAGGGTTGCTGTGCAGCTGCAGGGGTGGAGAGAGCTGCCTTGGCAGAGAGCCTGAGCTGAGTTTGATTTCATGAGGGACTAAGCTGAAAGTGAGCATGTGGGACACTTGTCCTGTCAGACCCCAAGTGTAAGAGGGTGAAGCGAAGTGGGTGGGCTTGGTCTGTTCTCCCAAGGAACGAGTGACAGGACAAGAAGAAATGGCCTCAAGTTGTACCAGGGGAAGTTTAGAATAGACATTAGGAAAAATGTCTGACCCCCCAGGGTTGTCAAGGGCTGGCCCAGGCTGCCCAGGGCAGTGGTGGAGTCCCCGTGATCCCTGGAGGGGTTCCAAAGCTGTGGAGCTGTGGTGCTGGGGGATATAGTTTAGTGGTGACCTGGCAGTACTGGGTGAATGATTGGACTTGATGATCTCCTGATGGCCTGTTCCAGACAGAACAATTCTATGCTTCTTGGTCTTTCCAGAAAGCATAATGATTAGGGTAGGTAGGGTGATGTTACCATCTGTGCTGGCTCTGGAGTAATTGATATGTTCATGCTTGGTGTGTTTCCAGTGCCCTTACTCCAGCTCATCCAAGATCTGAAAGGCTTGAAGGTAGCTTCAGTAACTGGGCAACAGTGGAACTGTGTGTATTGCTTGAAGCTGAGGACATTCAGACAAGGAATAAGGCACGTATTTGACAGTGTGGTTAGTGTTTGGAACCACTTGGGAAGAGTTGGAAAGGGTTTTGTAGTGCCAGAAGACTTCTGAAGTCCAAATTGTCCATTTTCTGAAGATAGGGCTCTGTATGAGGACTGGAGAACTTGAAGGAATGAAAGACCAGTTGAGGGAAAACCCCCTGGATTGCAGATGTCAAACTAATAGTTTAACCCCTTCCTTCCTCTCCAGCCCTCACATGTAACCTTCAGTTCCTGCCAGCAGTGGTTTCTACCAAGTGTGCAGAGATCTCTTTTCTTTTCCCCCCTCAATGGAGCGCAGTTAATCAGCACCAGAGCCTGGGCTTTTCCCTGGTCCTTTACACGCAACTTCCTCTGGAGCTGGCAGCCTCTCTGCCGGCTGAGACAGCGACAGGCAGAGGACATGGGGCAGTGTTGTAGTTGGAAAGACACAGAACTGGTGTGGCCGAGTCTGTTCTAACACCACAAGAGGCAATTCCCTACTTCTTACTACTGTGCCACAATAAAGAACTTCCAGTGGTCTCAGCCTGGTGTGGTGAGACATTAGAGTTTTGCCATGACAATGCTGCTTATTTTCTTGCTATCCCTTTCTCTTTAGGAGAGGAAGGTCAGTATGGCACATACCTTCTTACTGCCTACTCCGTTCTAGTCCCGCTCCAGCGCTGGGTGGCCGTGCGAGGGTTTGTTGCCCAAATTCATCCTGATTTCTTGCATAAGGGAAGCGTTTCCTCTCCGCTTCCCACTGCTGACTTTGCGACTTCCCTGGAGAGCTGCTGGCAGCTGGAGCTGGCGGTCGGACCTGGCAGCACGCGCCTCGCAGTAAAAAGGCCAGATTGTGGCTTAATCAAACATCTTTCCAGGCTGCATCGGGAAAATCCAAAGGCTCTGCTTTGGAGAATTGAAACGAGAAACGTGCTCTTAAAATGCTGACACTGTAGTTGCCGATGTAAAGCAGATCTTTAGCATGTTAAAACCGTGAGGCGCTGGTTTCCCTTTTTTGGAACAAAAAGAGGAAAATCATGTAACAGGATGTGTTAAAGAAATGCTCTGAGGCTTCAGATATTGTCTCTTTCCCTTTCTGTTGCTTCCTTGAAAATTATGAATTACAAACGTGTGTGTGTTTCATGTCTGGCCTCTCGCATGAGCTATAGCCTTAGGCAGGGCTTGTCTCTTTGGGGCCATTTTTTGTTGGGTTCAGCAAAAACTTTATCATTTCCGATTGTTTTTTCCATTCAAAATGAGTTGTTTCACAGAGCGCCTCAATGGCCCGGTTATTTAATTCCAGTTACAGAATAATCTTATCTCTGTGTCTGTAAAGCCTTTGTTGCTGTGATGTGATCACACTGACAAGATTCTGGGGTGTATCGGTTGCTAAAAGGATGGGTGATACAAGGCTGGAGATGACTCTTCAGTTGTGGCTTCGACTCCCCCTTTTTGTGGTGCGGAGGTTCATTTGTTAAGATCAGAAAGAAAGGATATGAAAGTGGCAGCAATTCGCCCTAACACCCAAGCGGGGTTCTTGATTATGGTTTCCTGATGCAACCTTTCCATTGATGGGAGTTTTACTGGTGTGAAATGCTTTGAGTTTGCCTCTGCAGCTGTGTTGAGGAGCAGGTACTCCTGTGTTACATGGCCTCAGGCTGCAGGAGTGCCCAATTCCAGTGCTCCTTAGGGTATTTCAAGGACTTTCTCATGCAGGAGGATTTAGTCACACATCTGTCAGAAAAGCAGCTTTGTGGAAGAGGGCTTAGGCATGTGGTGGTTTGTGTGAGCTGCTGGAAGGCGATGCAGCTGAGGAGGAAGAGCTGGTGGAGCAGGTAATGGTATTCTTCGAGGATGCAGCTCTGGGAATCGAGGAGTGATCTGCCTCCGTTCCACTGCCGGCTGCTGTGGTGGCTTTTGAGCTGCGTGTGCTGGTGAGCTGTGGGAGGCTTTTGGGGGTCAGGGTGATGTGGTCTCTCTGTGGGTGACAAAGCATTCACCAGTTTGTCTTCAGCAGCAGAAGCCTCTCGTTAATTTAACTGTGGATCCCAAACTTCCTGAAAGGGAGGGATCTGTCCCTCTGCCTCTAGCTGCTGCATACGGAGGAGTGAAAATTGTCCAGCAGTCAAACACTTTCTAGTCAGAACTTCCCACATAACACTGCAAGAGGGGAAAAAAAAATAATAGAAAGTCCCAGAGTGACTCAGGGCTGAGATCAAAGGAGAGCAGGTGCAGATGAGGCAGGGAATTGCACAGATAAGGATCTCAACCAGCTGAGCTTGGCTGGTGTAGAGAGGTAGAATTATCCTCATCCTTATTTTCTTAGAAGCCTTATACTTTTTTTTTTTTCCCCTCTTCCTTACAGACATCTCTTTTTGTCCCCAGCGGGGTGGTGCAGGAAGTCAGTGTCCCTGTGAATCGTCACCGTTCCTCCCCCTTCCAAATGGTTAGTGAGCTGGAGAGCAAAGGGTTAATGAAACTTTGGCTCTGACCTACTCGGAGCACAAGCTCGCTGGAGGCAGGGGCTTCTGCTGAGACAAAACCATCTCCTACCATGCTTTAGCTCTGCTGTCATTGTGTTTATACATGTGTGCGGTGCAGATGTTAGCAAGGATACAGCGGTCCTCTAATTAAACGATGCGGGGCTTAAGTTGTCTTCGCTATAAGAAGACAGGCAGTGGGATTGATAAGAGGCAATGATAGATAAAAAGTGCCTTACCATGCTGAGGGACATCTGCTCATCCTTCGTGTGGCTTCAGCTCCCTGCAGCGTGGCGGATGATAGGATGAAGCGAGCTCGTGTTGGTGCCGTAGGAACTCCCCAGCTTCTCGAGCACAGGCGAGGACGGTTGACTTTGGTCGCCTCCTGCCAGTAACAGGAAGTGGCAACATCCATACTTTTCAAAAAAACTTCCCCGTGTTAAATAGGAAGCTGAAGTGACTTTATTTGTTGAGCTTCACAGCAAGTGAGCGCTGGGAGAATAGAGTAAGACAAAGAGCCCTGAGGCCTTTGCAGCTGCTTCTGCTGCGCTGGCATCTCTAAGGAAGAACATGACTCAGTGACGCTGACTGGAAATATTCCGAAAGATATTCTTTCTCTTGCAGCAGAAGGGCTTGGCACTGCACTCTCTTGGAGATGGCCTCTTTTTCCTGGGCAACAAACTGACAGTAAATCGTTTAGAGTTCCCCCTGGCTGTTAAATCCCTTCCCGTGACATCCCCTGCAAGCAGGACGGGCTCAAGGGTATTTCAGGCTGCGAAGATCAGCCCTGCGATGCTCCGGTTGGCACGGTGCTCAACTGGCAGTCAGGCACTCAAGGTGGATATTTCACTCTCGGTCTCTCTCACCTCTGAGGTGTGTGGCCAAGTGCCAAACCAGCTGTGCTTTCCAGGTGGCTTCCAGCTTTTCTTCTCCCGAGTAGGTGAGTCTGGCCTTGAAGAGACGAATGCACTCACGTTTGTGCCTCGGCACTTGAGAAGAAAAGGAGCAGCTTCTTATCAACCTCCTTGGAGCGGGGAGAGAAGATAAATCCTCTGGAGGTGAAGCTACGTGGTGTGTAAGCACTTGGAAGGGTAAATGCCATCGTTGGTGCTGGTACAACTCCAACATTCACACTTTGGTGTGAAAACTTTCTTCCTTCTCTCCAGTCCAAATCTCCTTCTTTTAGTCCCAAACTGTCACCTCTGGTCCTGTCACAACAGGCTCTGCTAAAAAGTCTGTCCCCATCTTTCTGACGGGCCCCTTTAAGTACTGAAAGGCCACAGTAAAGTCTGCCTGGAGCCTTTTCTGCAAGCTGAACAGCCCCAAGTCACATTTGGCTTGTCCAGCCCACACTGCTGGAATCCTGTCTGGCTCCAGCAGGAAAAGACACTGCTCCTGTGAAAAAAATGTAGCTGGCAAGTGTGGTCCCTAACAAGGCTCACGCCTCTTTCTGAAGAAGTAACAACATTACCCAGACAGGATGGCAACCAGCAGCTCCATCAAGAACTTCCTCAACCTTTTAGGAGAAACCCTGAGTCCGGTAAAGGCACACGGCTTTGGAGTCAGTCGAGGAGCTCCTTGGAGGCATCGCAGCCTGTTTCGTGGAAGGGCATAAAAGCCTGTGTGCTATCTAGAAAGAGAACATCTGGCGAGCAGGCTAATGAGAGCCAGACGGGGGGAGCTCCAAGGCAAATGTCAGAGCTACCCTGTAGAGTTTGTTTATAACTCTGAATTTCTAGGAGGTTACTCGTTTGTTGGATTTTTATCATTATTAAAACAAATGCAGATACCAAAGATCGAACATTGAAAGTCCAAACTGACTGCAGTTTGGCATAAACCCGCCTGCTGGGAAGGGGGATTTCTCCCTGGTTCCCATGGAAGTTTTCTCTCCCTTATTCCTCCCTCAGCTCTGTCCTTGAGATCCCCCACGGCTGCAAGAGCTCCTCCAGAAGAGAGGAGTTTATCTGCTCTCCCAGCCAGGGGAGAGTGTTTCCTCCCATAACGAGGTAATTTGTTTTGCAAGGGGAGAGGTTTGGGCTCAGGAGAGTTTCTGCTTCTTTTCTCTTTTTTCTCTTTTCTCTCTTTTCTCTTTTTTCTCTTTTCTCTTTTTTCTCTTTTCTCTTTTTTCTCTTTTCTCTCTCTTTTCTCTCTCTTTTCTCTCTCTCTCTTTTCTCTCTCTCTCTTTTCTCTCTCTCTCTTTTCTCTCTCTCTCTTTTCTCTCTCTCTCCTCTCTTTCTCTCTTCTCTCTTTCTCTCTCCTTTTTTTTTCCCCCTTTCCTTTTGTTTTTTATTGTAATGATGACATATGGAAACTATTTACACAGGAGCATGCTCCGCTGCACTGAATGGAAATGCTGGAGTCCCGGCAGTATCGTTCTGGATGCCTTGTGTAAGCAGCCAGCTGGTTTTGCTTTTGCTTTTTTTTTTTTTCCTTTCCTTTTTTTCCCCTCCCTCTCTCCCTTTTCAGGGAACGTCTGGGATAAGTTACACAAGTGTGGAAGGAAGCTTTGCCATCTGTGAACAGCTCCGTTCGTTTCCTTTGACATGCCCCTTGTACCGTGAACTTCACAAATTTCTATTTTCTTTTCTGGCTGAGGCTGGGGGGGAGGAGAGGACTCCCTGCTGCACCTGGTCAGCGCCTCGACTCCTTTCCCATTAGTTGCTCATATTTGCTGGTGAACAAATTCTAGTGTCTGCCAGAAGAAGAGAGCAGGGCACATGAAGCCTTGCTTAACACCGTGCTTAAAAACTCCATCCCGCAGCTGAGCCTTGCGCTTAGAAACATCCCGCGGCTCAGGCAGCGACAGGGAAACGATTTCAGTGAAGTCTGAGCCACCTTCCTCAGAGGGGAGGGGAGAAAACGTTCCGTTCTGCAGAGGCAAATGTTTTGTGCGGAGCCTTCCCTTGAGGAAGCTGCGAAAGTGAGGATCTGCTTTCGGAAGGGAGGGAGGGAGGAACTGCAGCTCTGCCTCGTCTCCCTCTCCCCAACTCCGAACAGGAGCGTGGCCGCTCCCCGAGGCGGCGGCTGCCATGCGGTGGAGAGAGCCGTCTGCCATCTACTTCGAGGATGACGGGAGCCCTGTGGAGAGATCCTCCTATCTCATTGAGCTCCATACTAATGGTAAATGCCGTCGGGGATGTTCTGCAGCACGAGCGGAGCGGAGGCTGCATTAGTCTGTGTCATTGTTATCATGGGAGCAGCTGAGGAAATTAGCTAGCTGGAGGGCTGCCAAACAAACAGGCAGAGGGTTGCTTTTCAAATTTATTATTATTTTTATTATTATTTATTACCCAGATGATGCTGTTGCCTCAGGGATGCTAGATCAACCTTCTGGTACCTGATGGGGAAGGAGCTGATCCACAAAATGCAGCTCCCCACTGGAACACTTCACCAGTACATTTTCTGTTGTCTGTGCCTAGAAAGATGATGTCTGGTTTAGAGGGGAGGAAAACTAGAGCTATTTTTTGTTCCTGATTTGCATCTTTGAGTGCCGTTTTGTATTCGCAACCTTGATCTCACTGGGACGTCTCTTCTGTTTCAGCTGCGAGCCCTCGCTGTGGAACGCAGGGAGGGGTCCCGGGTTTTTACTGTCGGGTATCTTTTCCTAGGCTGATCCTTTTCAAAGAGAGGTTGGTCTTTGCAAAAAAGAGCTACTTCAGGTTAAAGGTAGTTTGGGCATCTTCAGGTAGGGTACCGCAGTTTGGTGTGGTGTTTAATGCTACAAACCTCTGCTGGTTTGACCGCAGTATGTTTTGATGTTCTGAAATTCTATATGTGCTGTAATGCTCCAATAACATGGTGATATTATGAGCAGCCTGCTTAATATAACCCTCTTCCCCAAGAGCTAGCTCAGCCAAGGTGTTGATTCTGTGCTTTTTCAATATCCCCCGAACTGTGTGAGATGAATCACACTTGGAGCTTCTCTGAACGCTTGCTGTGGTTAGAAGGTGAGTTCTGGAAAGGCCTGAACCTCCAGCTCCTGCCAGCACCTTTGCAGTCGTGACTGGTTTGAGCATCCTGCAGCCTCTAGACTGTTAGTTAAAAGGTGAACAAGCCCAGAAGACTGTTGTCCAGTTCTGTGGATAAATAAAATCTTGCATCGTTCTGTTTTTTCAAGAGCTGTGCTCATTCAAGGCGTTAAGGGGGTGTGGGGGAGGAATCAGCCTCATTCAAGCATTCGTCCAGATTTTGAGTGGTATTTTAAGGATATGGGGGAAGAAAGGAAGAGAAATAGGCTTAAATGCTGCAGGATTCTCAGCAATCTGAGTATGCAATCTGGAAAGCCGTCACAAATCCCAGATAAATGTGATCTTGATTTGATTTGAGGGTGGAAAAGGCAGCTGTGGCTCTGCGTTGGTGAAGGGGTTGCTGATTTCTTCCCACTCCCTGCCTTTCTGCCAGAAGCACATGGTGCTTTTTCTCCTGGTGGGTGCCGAGTTTTTGGCGTGGACTTTCTCCCCGCTCTGGAGGATGTTCTGGAAAGACTGAATCAGTGATTCAATGAAGATGATTTTGTCATAGCAAAGAGATGCAGCAAATCTTCAGCGTGCTGTCGCGAGGGAGGAAAAGAACCTCACTGTTATTTTCTTTTTTTCTTTTTTTTTTTTTTTGTTTCCTCCACTCTCAGATAACTTCTCCTAAGACAGAACTAGCTACCTCATCACAGCTTCTGTCCTCATAAAAATGGGGCCATCAGGACTTTTGCACTGGCAAGATCCATTTTACATGTACCCTCTTTGGGAACATGAGGCCCTGGAAGAGGGAGAGGAGGGAAGTGTCTACTGAGAGCAAGAACAGCCGTATGGTTTGGGTAACAGTTGAAACTCTGGAGAACCCAGTGCATGGCCCTAAGCAGGTCTCACTTCTGTGGGGTCTCTGCTCAGTCTTCTTTGTCAAAAGTGCAAAATAAAAATCCCAGTCCCAGAAGAAGAAAGCAAATGACAGTCCCATGAAATTGTAGTTTTTAAATGAAATCTTTAGGAACAAATGTTCAGTAAAGCTCTGGTTTGGGGTGCTTTACTGGTGAGTTTTCCATGCTCTCTCCTACCACTGTATGTGAAAAGGTGGCGTTTCTTCAGCAAGCCCACCTGTATTTTGTGGGTTGGACATCCTTGGAGACTTCCAGCTCTTAGCTACCTGCTTACAGCTTATGACTACTCTTAGTGTGCTATGAACATGGCAGCACAGATCTCCTGAGCCAGGAGACCTGCTTATTGTATTAAATAGGGTGCTGTCTCTTTTGATGATCTTCTGGGAGCGTTCCCATATTGAAGAGCTGAGTTTGAGTGTGTCTCTTAAAAGCTCTTACATGGGAAGAGTCAATTTGTCTGTGTACGAGCTGCCAGTTTCCTGGGTACTCTTCTATGTCTTGATGCTGGTCTCAGTACGTGGCCTGTTTGCCTGCCTCCTGATCAATCTCAGCTCGCTTAATTGTAAATCAATTTGTCTCTTCTTGTGCCGCTGCAGATGGAGGGAGCTATGACGTTATTCATGACGCGTCCAGCCCCGCTGCGGGCGACTGCTGTGCGCAGCAAAGCTCTGCCCGACACAACTGGGAAATGAACTACCAAGAGGCAGCAATCTACCTCCAGGTGAGCCCTGCTGTTTGGGGTGAGGAACCCACTTCCCAAACTATGGCAGCTTTCGACTATAAGTAACAAAGAGCTTCTGTCTTGAGGTTAAAAATTTGGTGCTTTGCAAAGGAATCCTCCTGAAGAGTGGGGTGATGCTGGAAGTGCCTTCAGATAGGCTCTGGCAAGTCATTTGGGAGCAGCTGAACAAGCTGCCCATCCTCTCCCACCTCTCCCAGTGTCAAGAACTGTATTAGTTGAGGGATTCAGCTTGTGTTCAGTCCTGTCACCTTGCTATGGAGAGTCCTGTAACTTGTGATCGATGGGCGTTTCATCTCTACGGTCATGCTGGGGTGAACGGCCAGTGCTCTCCTGGACACCTCGTGGGTCCTAATCCTGCCTTGGCCACAGATTTGGCGGGTGGCTCTGGGATGTTCATTTAGCATCAGTTAAGCCCTGCAGTTCATGTAGGACCCCAGAGAAGACAGAGGTCTTGATTTCTACAGGAAAAAAGCATGCTGAGGTTAGGATCAGCCCAGGAGTGAAATTTATTGTATTTAAAAAGAAGAAAAAAAACCTCAGCAACCAACCAAACCAACCCCACCCATGCTGCAGTTAGGGAAAACATCAGCGGTACTTAAGTCGTGATAGTTTTTAAAATCACTGGGCAGTCTGGTGTGATGAGTTAGCTGCCAAAACTGAGCTTCTCCCAGAACCGTCCAATCTGAAATGGTTGCTGGTTCTCTCACTGTCCTTCCTACTTCCTTCTCTTCATTCCCTTTCAAAGGCTCTGTGTTGCAGTTGGAGATGTTTTGGACTCCATTAGGATTTCCTTGCTGAAGTCACCGCAAGGTGATTGAAGCCATTTGTTCCTCCCTGCCCCTGCCCCCCAGGACTGCCAAGCATTGCTTCCCTGACATTTTCAAGCTGGGAAGGCTTGGACCTTGATAATACTTGAGCTTCATCGTACGCTAGAGCAGCACTGACACGGTGACGGTAGCTCCAGCCCCTCCCAGGCTTTTGTTTCAACTCCTGATTATTGGAGATGCTCTGCAAAGGGTCATTGAGCGGCGGCGGCTGATGGTAATGTACGCAGCAGGCTTGGCCCTTCAGATGCAGATTCTTCTTGCTGCTGCCTTGACCAATGATCATGATGACAACGTCCTTGAAATGAAGTAGCCATAACTTAAAGAGCATGCAGATTGTTTATTTGAACCAGTAGCTGCAGGCAAGAGAGTCTTATCTCCATAAGAGGACCTTGCTGTCCAGCCACGTTTGGAATTGCTTGGCTACCGAGAGGCAGAATTTAGACTATTTTTCATTCAGCAAGTGTGTGTTGTCAGGCGTGAATAAGAATGCCCTGCTGATCTCAGCTTGGGGGGGGGGGCTCGCTCTTTATGGAGCTCGCTGCCGGGTCTTGTCCTGCTCGCAATCTGGCTCGCTGACCCGGCAGCGCGTTTGTCTGTTCTTCGACAGAATGGGAGCTGAGTAAATGAGAAACGTTTGAAACCCTCTTCTGAATTAGGCTGGAGAATCGCTTCACTTCTTGAAGGAGATCCTGTTTCCTGACCCTGCTATCTGTTTGCAATCACAGTTATTCTGCTTTGACAGTGATAGCGTGCTGCCCTGGCAGTAATTGCTTACCTGGCAGGATGTTAATTTCAAGAAACCTGACAACTTCTTGTGCATCTCTGTGTCCCAGCTGGGGAAAAATGATCTCTTAGGACAGTTTCCGAGAGGCAGCAAGCTTCCTGTGAGTGACAAAAGCTCCCTTGCTTAAAGCTTTGACTCCAGAAAGAGAAGCGGCTGTTGGGTGGTTCTGCACGAAAAGCCTCTAAATTCTCCCCAAACTAAGTTTCCTCCTTGGGGTAAAAATAGTAATGATGTAGCTGCTTAAAAATCAGTTGTAGGCAAACTGTTAAGATGGAGTATCTGACCTTTTAATGTTAATTAAGCTTTCTAGTTAAGAGCGAATGACAAATCAGCATAAAGACTTGCTAATTTTTCATGGAGTCTGTCTTCTCACATTCCTGAAGCAGAAAACACTGCGTGTGCTCTGCTGTTTTCTCCCAGACATTTTGCAAGGCCAAGATAAGGAGGAGCAACTGTCAGCCAGGTGCCCTAGAGCTTATCTGTGTGTTTTCGTGTTCCGTCCTGGAGAAGTTCAATCAAATAAGTCCATAACCATGTGGAAATGCTTGCAAGTAAATGAAGTGCTGTGTTTTTGTTGGAATGTTGACCAAAGTTGCTTTGCTTGCCTTTATAAACTCTTGCAGTGCTCTTCCTCATTCTGAAAAGGCCTAAGGGTTTCTGAAGCAGGAATTTGTAGGTATTAATGAGTTTCATTACTGAAATATGCTTATGAACAGAAGGGGATGTCCCGTGTGTGTAGAGTTCGTTCATATCGTACAATAAACAGACCAATGCTGGGCTGTAAAGTGGGAATAGTCTGTCGACAGTTGAATCTAATCCTTACAAAAATCTGCATTCTTCGTGTGGAAAGCTCTGTCATTGTACCAAGAGTCACTAATCCTGTTCTCTTCTTCATTTCTGCTGTCCTAGGAAGGAGAAAATAATGATAAGTTCTTCACTCACCCCAAAAATGCCAAAGCACTTGCTGCCTACCTCTTTGCACACAATCACCTTTTCTACCTAATGGAGCTGAGCACGGCGCTGCTTCTCCTCTTGCTGTCTCTCTGCGAGGCACCAGCTGTTCCTATGCTCCGTCTTGGCATCTTTGTAAGTACTTGGGGGCAAAAGGAAGAAGTCTGCCTGCTTTGCAGTGGTGGGTAAGAGGAAAAAGAAAGCTAAACAGAGAGGAAGAAGGTAGCAGTAGTAGGAAAAAAAACCCCATCTGGCTTGTTCTGTAAATTGGTTGACAGCAGATATGTCAACCATCAAAACATCCCTTTTCTATCTGATGTGCAGAGCCCTCAAGGAAAGTGACATTTTGTTCTATCAATTTGTGCAGTTCTTACGGTCTGTATCCGTTAGAGAAGTGTGGGGTTGTTCCTTCTTCTTGTGATAACTCAGGAATCTGGGGCTTTGACGGGGTGGTTTTAAAGTCATTGTCAGGATGGGTGATGTTACCCCAGCCCCACCACTGGCTCCTAGAACGTGAACAGATCTCAGACCTGGGACAGGCTGTTAAACATTCTCCTGTCCTCTCCTCCCAGTGTTGTGAGGATTCTTTTTAATGTGTGTGCATGTGAAGGGCTCAAAGTTTTATGTCTAACCTTCACAAAATGCGGGTTCAGAGAAGGGATAGGCAAACTGGTACGTGCTGTTGTCAGGCCACAACCACTTCATGAGGTATTGTTGTCGGGCACGGTGCTGGGAGCTGGTGGGAGAACTGGCACCTGGTTTTGGAGCTGTTAATGGCACCCTAGGACCGTGCCAGGGGTGTAGAGCAGTTGTGACACCCTTGGGGTCAAAGCTTTCCTCAGAATGAGTCAGGGCTGTGTAACTCCACTGGGGTTTTGAGCTGTGACTAAAGCTGAGGCTGTAAGAAAATACTGTTGTTGTCTTTGTGGTGCATTTTGCATCTTCCAACAGAGAAGGGTCTATCAGCACTGCCAAAAGCTGTGTGCTGTGCCAGAGCTCAATCAGGACCCTGTCTGTGGTTGTCCAGAACATCTATGTCAAGAGAAAACCCGTCTTTATGTAAATTCTCTCTGCCCAGCAGCTTTTCTTCCTGCATTTTGCTAAAGAAAAAAAAAAACCCATAATAAAAATTGCAGTCTCAAGCTTTTTAAAAAGGTTTTGGATGGAGCTGCTGGTGTCTTGCCCTTCTGGTTCGACTGTATCAGTAAGTGGGGTTTTTTTCATGTGTTACTCAGGTCCAAAAGGGATGTGGATTTCTAGATAATTCTGGGCTAGTACTGAATAGAGGAAAATTCTATGGGCTTTACTAAAAGCACAAAGCAATAAATACAGTAACTTCAAAAAACGGAGTGCTGTGCGAGCTTGTAAGAGTGGCCTTGGGTTTTCCTGCGTGGGCTCTGCTCGGACTGTTGTCAAACCCATGTGCTTCTTGAAAAAGGAAGGGCAGAAGTGTGGCCTCTGTGATGTGCTGCTGTTTGTAATCGGAAGCGCCGGTTTAAGCTTTGCTCTCTCGGAACAGGTCCATGCAACCCTGGAGCTGTTTGCGTTAATTGTGGTAGTCTTCGAACTCTCAATGAAGATGAGGTGGCTGGGCTTCCAAACCTTTATCAGGCACAAAAGGACCATGGTGAAGGTAAGTTCTGATCTGTCTGATTGTCGGTGTCTCTCCTTCAGCATCTTTGGGAACCAAAGAACCGGATGAAATCTTGGCCTGTACTATAGCAGAGATGACTTAGCCGTGTGTCCCAGCTGCCAAATGATTCTCACGAGGAGGTCTCAAAGATACCTCCCATCCTTCAAGTGTCCAAAGAAAACTGTGGGCAGCGAGAGCTTTGCCTCTCCCAAAGAGACAGCGGCTGTGCCTCTCATGACACCCCTTTTTTGCAGACTTGCGTGCTGTTTGTACAGTTCATCGAGGCCATCGTGGTGTTGGTGCGCCAGACCTCGCACGTCCGGATAACGAGAGCCCTGCGCTGCATCTTCCTGGTGGACTGCCGCTACTGTGGGGCCGTCAGAAGGTGAGCGCCCAGCTGCCCGGCTGTTCTGCTGTCGTGCCTGGGACTGGGGCGGAGGAAAAGCACTCTGACCCTGCAGGCACCTCAGGAGAAGAGGCGTCCATCGAGGTTTAGGGTCAGGGTGGCCCCTTAGACCAATAACAGACGCTCTCTGTTAACCCCCCCCTCCCTCCCCAAAGGGGAAGAGAAAGGGAATAAGGGAGAGAGACTCAGCCAGTAGAAAAGGAATCTAGAACAGCTTGAATGAGAATAAGAATAATAAAATAGAATATGTACAAATCTATACAAAGCCAGTATGGAACCCAACCCCCCTGATGGTAATTCCATCACTGTCACCACTGATGCTGTGGAGCAGGCACTGGGGGGGTCCCAGCCTGGGCCCCACAGCAGACGGGAGCTGTGTTCAGGAGCTGGATCCTGGTACCAGATTCAGGAACACACCTATTGGGATCAAAAGCAGAACAGAGTCCTCCTTGGATGCTCTGAGGAAGGAAGGGAAAGAGGACCTGAGCCAAGCCCAGCAAAGCTGGCAAAGCAGCCCAAGAGGGGAGAAGAGCCCAGGAGCCCCCAGAGAGATGGCAAGTGAGCAAGCAAGCAAGCTAGCAAGGAAGCCAACTACAGACAGTCATGATCCCTCTGCTTTATGCTGATATGAGGTATATGGGCTGGAATCCCTCGCTGGTCAGTTTGGGGTCACCTGCCCTGTCCACTCCTCCCTGGAAGTGCAGCCATTCACTTTCTGCACCCCCAATGTGGTACACAAGGTCCCGCAGTGGCCTTGGTCTGCACACCAACCCTGGGTAGTAACTCTAACCATGGGGTGTTATCACTGCCAGCAGCAGACACTGCTGGGAGAACAGGCTGCTGACTTCAGGCAGTGCAGTTAGTGAGAAGAACTGAACTGAAAAGTAAAATCACTGAACAGAATTAGTTCTGTTCTCACCCAAACCAGGACAGCGTCTTTCATAGGCATTTCACATCTCAAAGATCTTCGTAACTGTGACCGAAGCGTTCCAAGCGTCTTGCCTGCCTAGGGAAATGGGAAGGAAGTAGCCTTGGCTGCGCTGTCGGCTGTGGTGCTTGTGTGTGCTGTATGAACTGCCCCGGAGCAGTTCACCGCCTCAGCCTGGCTGCCTCGTGCCTGCCTCCGAGGTTTGCCCGTGAACTGCACGGTGAATCACAGAGCTTGTCCTGAGCCTGGAGAAAGAAAGTTGACGGGGTGACATTGGTATTGTTTGCAGTACCTGTGAAGGACAGATAGGTAGCTTGGAAACAATCTTAATTTACCCAGCTTTCTACTTGTAAACCTTGGAGGGAGTGGAAAGAAAGTCCTCAAGTACGCTGTGGTGCTGTGGTTTTTTTTCTCTGCCAACCTGGAGGAGGAAGCGTGCGAGTTTTAGTTTATTAATGTTTTGTTATTTTTCAGAAACCTGCGACAGATCTTTCAGTCCCTCCCACCATTTATTGACATTCTTCTCCTCCTGCTTTTCTTCATGGTGATTTTTGCCATCCTGGGTGAGTTGTGTTTGTGGAAGGTGAAGTGATGCTCTTAAACAGTTATTGTCCAAAAGCAGCACAAAGAGCCTGGCTGAATATAAAGCTAATCAGACTCAAGAGTCCTGCAAGGATCTGCCATTTATCCCACTTCATCCACAGTCATCTGGGAGGCAGAATTAAAGATCAAAAAAACCTAGAAGCTGAGTGTTTGATTTTTGAGAAGAAGGTCCTTTTGGCCTCTTCCAGATGATAGTCTGTGGTGGGTGTGTGTTTGTGGTTTCCAAGTTCCGTTTCCACCAACTGTTCCTCAATCTTGTAAGATCAGTCTATGTTCCCACAAATGCATGTGTCTGTAGTGTCCCTGCTACAGTCCTATACTCAAAGCAGCCTTTCTGAAAGGACTGAGTAATGCCAATGACGTGTATTGGCAAGTCAGTGAGGAGAAGGCCTTCCAGATGCTCTCCTCTTCATGGTGTCAGAGAGGGCTTACTCTTCATGTGACCTTCTCTTGGGGAACAGAGACTCACCTCTCTGTTGCTTGACATTAAACAGACTTTATTTTTGTTTGTTCTCTCCCCATCCCTTCTCTCCTCCTTTACCCTCTCTGCTGCTTCTCTAGGTTTTTATTTGTTTTCTCCTAACCATTCGGATCCGGTGAGTATCGCTGTTTCTTTCAGCTGAAGCCCAAGTCCTGTTTAGACCAGTTTGAGTCAAACATTGCTGTGTAGACGCAGCTTATTCCTGTGTGGTGGCCTGGGAAGCCGGGTGCGAGCTGGTCAGAGGCTGCTTGGCAGCGTTACCCTGGTTTACCCTCCGCTGGGAAGGAAGATGGTGCAGAGAACTTCCTCAAAGACAGAATGTCCCAAAGGGGCCATTCCCAGAGTTGTTCCTTGTTCTTAATCTTAACTCAGTTGAACGAGCCACCTGCCACTGTCCCCAGGGGAGGGAAGGTGTCTGGGTGGAAGCTCACAGTCTAGTGGCCACTAGTTCCTGCTGCTGCCCAGTCGGTAGCTTGCCGGGAGAAACTACTACAAAACTGTGTAGATGAGCTTTTAATTGGTTTAACTTTTCACGTGCCATCCCTTGGGGACTTTTTAAAAGGAACCCTTTCCCTAGGGGAGGCAGCAGGGGACTGTAGAAGTGCCTGTATCTAGGTGGGTGGATTGGTTGGTTGTTTTTGGAATGAAATGTCACTGTGAAATTCTGCTTGCGTTTTGTCATGGGATGTTTTTGTTTCAGTACTTCAATACCTTAGAGAACAGCCTCGTGAACCTCTTTGTGCTTTTGACCACCTCAAAGTAAGTTTCTAGCTCGGTGTTTCCCTTTGTCCCCAGAGAAGTCTAGCAGAGCCAAGAGTTTATTTGCAGAAATGCTGTCTCCAAATGTGACCCATTTCCTCTGCACGGGAGAGAGATTTCCTGAGTCAGCCTGCATGGGAGGAACTGGCTTTAGGACACTGTGACCTCAGATGCAGTTATCTCTGAGACACTCAAACCACTTTGTCACTGCGAGGGCAATAAGGGAGGAAACGGCTTTATTAGGCCTTGGTCCAAGAAGGGAAAGTTTCTATTTGAGCTCCTTTGTCAGCCGACAGTTTGCTGCTGTGAAGCAACTTCCTGCTCCTCTGCTTCAGTTCACCAATCTGCTAGGAAAGGGGGACAACAGCAGTGGGTAAATATTGATCTGCTGGCAGGGATTGCTTTGAGGATTAGGAAGCTAGCAAAGGATGGAATAAATCTGAGGTTGGAACACTTACACCAAGGCTGCATCGCTGCCATCGCTAAGTATCGAAGCACGACCCGTGGCCACGTTACAAATCCCCTTTGCCCGTTTGGTTTCTGGGACTGTTTTCACTTTTATTTTTTTCATCGTGCTGCTCGTTGCTGGGCACAAACTTGTGTGTCACAAGCAACCACGTGTTTTGCAGAAAGGTGCAGCTCTTTAGGTGTGAGTTTACACACACACACACACACACGTGTGTGTGTCCTGTGCTCTTGCCTTTATAGTGGGAAGTGTAGCATGAGCTATTTGGTGCTTCAACTCGGTGTCTTTTTTGGGTGTAGTTTCCCTGATGTGATGATGCCATCTTACGCCCGGAACCCCTGGTCCTGTGTCTTCTTCATAGTGTATCTCTCCATTGAGCTGTACTTCATCATGAACTTGGTGAGTCCCCGGGTGAAGCACTTGACTTCTCTCTGCCTGATTTTGGAGCTCACTGCCCAGCAGAGTCTCCCCCGCTCCCAAGAGTGCTCTGTAATAACCCGAGGCCCTTTGGCAGAATGCTTCTAGAAATGGCAGCTTGGCTGCAGATAGGAGCCTTTTAATGTTTAACCACAAGGAATTGAACTAAATCACAGGAAGCAGAATGATAAGAGCATCTTTCAACTTCTCTCACATTAATATCATGCTTGGAGTGACATACTCGGTTGCATGAAATTTATTGTCCTTTTCTGTCTTAATTATTGATCATAAAATGGCATTTTATTATCTGGGCTTGCCCGAAATACTTTGTAAATCAGCTTGAAGGGGATGGAATTACTAAGTGTGGTAGGACTTTCAGACTGCTGGTAACAGCAGTGTGAGAGCAGGGCTGCTGTGCTGGCTCTGCTTCTCACGGCCTCCAGAGCAGGGCCAAGACCAGCTCAGGGAAGGATGAGAGCGGTGGAAAAGGGCTTGCCAAAGGAGTTCAGGCATTCTGTAACCCAGCGTGAGTGATTTGAGGCTTGGGTTTCACTGCTGCTGTGCTAGATGGAGGGTTAGCTTAGACACGTCTTTGCCAAAGCTCCCTTGGAGGGGCGAGTGCAGAGAGCAGCTCTCAAAACCCACTTTCCAGGAAGAGATGAGGGCATTGTAACAAACCTGGAGATGCTGTTCTCTGTTGGCATGTGGGGTGTTTAACCTTAGCTCTTGAAACCACCAGCAAGTGGCCAGCCGAGAAGTGGATCAGCGTGTGTGCAGTGTGCTCAGTGATCCTTTGTGGGATCCCTTGTGGCCAGCAGGCCCTCGCTGACTCTGTTCTGCCTCAGTCGGTGTAGCACTCGGTGAATTCCTCCTGCAGGCAGTGCCTCTTGCTGCTCCTCTAGACGGGACGTTCCTGCCAGTTCAAGAAGCACTTGCTCAGGTAGCTGCAGACTGTAAGGATCAAAACCTGACTTTCTCTCCCATCTTCTCTCTGCAGCTCCTTGCTGTTGTGTTTGACACGTTCAATGACATCGAGAAGAGGAAGTTTAAGTCCTTGCTGCTGCACAAGCGCACGGCCATACAGCACGCCTACCGCTTGCTGATCACCAAGCAGGTACCAGGGCTCTGCGGGGAGGATGGGCACAGCCCACGGTGCAGCACAAAGGGAGGTCAGCGGTGGTTTAAGAACACCGGTGGTCTGGAGTGTTTAAAGAGCATGTTCCAAGAAAGGTGATTTCTGGCTGTTAACTGTAGTTGTACTTGGCAAGGGTTACTGTTGTTTTTCATTCGTGTAACTTGTTTCTGGAGAAAAAACAAAATAGTCTGAATTTCAGCCCCAGGTGAGGTTATGGAAGTGTCTTGATAAAATGAGTGAAATTTGTTCTGGAGAGCATGTGATCATTGATTTCTCTCTGACTCAGTGTGGGTCACTTGAGGACTTGCTTCTTTAGCACCAGTACTTAGCGAGGGGTTGGTCGTACGAGCAAAGGCACAGTACAATTGCTAGATACCACATGAGCAAATGTGCAGAAACAGAAGCAATTTGCCTACAGACAGCTCTTTACAGGGACAGAGCACTTGGGGGAGAGGCTTGATTTCTTGCTTAACTTGTGGAGCAGCAAGAGAAATAAGGCCCCAAAATAACTAACCCACTTCTAATAGATTAGTTCATGTTTAGGGCACGTAGCTGATAGTCTTAAAGTGCCAGTAATGGGATGTGTTAGGCTGTTTACTAATTTCCCAAGAAAAGTGGTTGAACTTTGTTGCTTGGGGTGTCTGCTTGGGCAGTTTTCACATGATAGGGCACCAGGGAACAGCTCTGCGTTCGCTGGAGGGACCGATCACCAGGGGAGCTTTCTGATCTCTGTGCTCTGGGATAAGCTCAGTACATTAAGGTAAAAGCTTAGGGTGCTTTTGGGGCTTAGCTATAATGGCATCTTACAGTCATGTGGAAATCCTGCTTAAAACAAATCCAGAGCGAGAAATAAACGCGCTAGTGCTTCTGCCTGATGTCGCTGCTTATGACAACATTCCCTTGTTTCTAGAGGCCGTCTGGAATTTCCTTCAAGCACTTTGAAGGGCTGTTGCGGTTTTACAAGCCTCGGATGTGTGCCAGAGAGCGATATCTCACTTTCAAAGCACTGAATCAAAGCAATACTCCTTTAGTCAGGTAGGATGGTCTCCCCGCCGCACCCAGAGCAGGGAGGCCGCTTCGCCCTCTGAAGCTAAGCTGAACTTCGGAGAGCATGGCTGGGTTTATGGAAGGAACGGCGTTTGAGATGCGGGAACAGAGTTCTGTGATTGAAAGGACTTGTCTGGGAAGCAGGAAGCTTGGAGGGGCGGGTACCCTGGGAGCTGAGGTTTTCCTTCGGAGTTCCTGTGTGCCCTCTTGTGGATACAGCGCTCTGCTGGCAGGCACCAGGCAGCTGCTGCTTCCACCTCTCCTGCCAGAGCAGAGGAGAGAGAAATGGAGGAACGGCCCTAGAGCCTGTGAGGAGCCTTTCTTCACACAGGGCAGCCTTGCAGCTTAACAAGATTTTGTCTTTTCCCAGCAGCTGGCTGTGTCCCCCAGGGTTTTGTTAATTAAAATCTGATTCTGCTGGTGCTTTCAGGACTGTCATCCTCTGTGTTATGAGGCAGAGAATTACCATTCTGGTGGGTACATCTAACTTCAGCCAGCATGGAAGTAGAGGGAATTAGAGCAGGAGACCTTCTCTTCCTTTTCCTTTGTTCTGGCGCCAGACAGGCTTGGAGTGAGTCTCCCATCAAACAGGTGCCGATGCCTCTCCTTAAAGTCAAGTGCCACAGAGAAGTGTTGAAAATGGCATAGGGAGAAAGGCCAAGATTTTAAATGTAGGCACCAAATGACATCAGTAAGAGTCTGAAAAGTTCAGCCTTCTCACTTTCAGACACCTGAAGCTGTTCCAGGCCTGACCCTGAGCACCTCGACAGGCACTCGGGTTTTATGAGCTGCTTTGCTTTCGTGTCATTTTCCAAATTTCATTGCTGCCTTGAAAAGCAAATGTACAAAGGTGTTAGGAAAGGACTGTGTGAGTAATTAAGACAGTTCAAGACCTCTTTACGGAGAGTCCCTTGGATTTTTCTGTCTAAGCCTTGGGTCATTCCTCTCGGTGGTAAATCTCTGGAGTCCGGTAGGGTCAGAGTCTCCTCTGAGGGCCGTACATTGCAGAAGGGAGGTGGGCTTTGCACCCCGTCCTGCCTGTGGGCCATCGGTAACTCTTGGCCTGATGGGGAAGAGGTCAGCGTTGAGTTCTATCAGCTGTGGTTGCAGTTCTAACAAGGAGTTAGTCACTTCCAGGGACTCTCTGCCGATGATGCCTGACAAGGGCCATTAAGGATCTAATCAGCTCCAAGGCTCTGATCAAATGCTTCTTTCTGTTTTGCAGTCTGAAGGATTTTTACAATTTCTATGAAGTTGTTGGCTTAAAATGGAAGGTAGGTATTTGCTGGGTGGAGAAGAGGGGAAGTGTGCATGGGAGGGAGGGCAAAGGAGGCCATTGATGACAGAGAAGGTGGGTAGGAAACAAAGGCATTCTAAAAGTGGCAGATGGTGGGGATAAGGTGGGTCTCCATCGCCGCACATTTTCTGTCTGGATGCAGCACTGACAGCTTCTGATCATGGCCTTTCTGCTTCCAGGCAAAACGAAACCGCGAGCACTGGTTTGATGACCTTCCACGGACAGCGTTCCTTATTTTTAAAGGTAACAAGCTGTGTTTTCATGGCAGCACGTGTTGCGCTAACAGGAAGAGCACTTCTTTACAAAGACAGGGCCCTCTGAAGGGACCTTCTCTTGTGTCGCTGGTAAACAGCTGAGGGAAGACCTTCTAACCACCTCTCTGTGTATTCAAAGCCTCCAAGGCCAGAGCCTTGCATTCAGAGCCTCCAGGAAAGTTTTCTGTTGTCTAAATGTTCCCCGTGCTCTGACCCAAACTCGAGCTTCCTTAAAATAAGAGCCTTCTTGGCAGGAGCTCTGTAGCAAACCGGACCCTGAGGTCACGAGGGGCTGTTTTCCTGTTTCAGCACAGAGGTTAGGTGGGGATTTACGATTGCTGAACCTTCTGGAGTTTCTACAGTTTCTCCATATCCCAGGCAGGAGCTCACAGCAGCGTCTGTGGAGTGGGATTTGTGTTTCCACAAGGCTTCCTAGTCCCAGGATGTGGTCACAACCCTTGTATGGGTCAACTGCAGCTTCTTGGGAAGGGGAAGGAGGCCTGAAATACCCATCAGGGTAATCTGTCTTGGAAATGTGATTTATGCCCCAAGTTTCCTGACTGAATGTGGCCGTTCAGAAATAAGAACTTCCCTGCAGTTCTTTTCCAGTGTGTATACTAGTGGGAAACAGTGAACACCAAACCCAGGAGTCCTCCATATCTCTGCTGGTGAGCTCAACCCACCTTCACAGCATAGGTATTGTTTCAAACACTGGCAGTGCTTCAGCAGCTGCATTTATCTCTGTCCACATCACAGAACTAGTACACTGAGGGGGACAAAAAGGCATTGTGGAGTTTAAAGACGGTGAGTTTGCTGCTGCTGAAATTCTAGAGGAAATTAGAATTTGGTCCCAAAAAGTGAAAGTTAATCATTTGCTAATCTGTTTGGCTTCTGTGCTGGGGATTGGTATGAAAGATGTGTTTAAGGAGAAGAGAGGAATCCGTGTGAGGTAGGGAAGATCAGGTGAATGTTTTCTCATCGTTTCCTTCACGCAGGTATCAACATCCTGGTGAACTCCCGTGCATTCCAGTACACCATGTGTAAGTAGAAGTAAAGAGCTGTCTCCCTGCTAGGTGCCCTTGGTCCTGTGGCTCTGGAGTGCTGTGTCTGCCAGCCCTCACAATAACTTGGCTTGGTGGGGCCTGGTGTTTGGTCTGAGGTGTGGCTCGGGTACGAATTTTGGGGTTTTGGCAGAGAGGGGGGAGCTGCCCACTCCTCCCAACCACTGCTGCAGCCCGAGCTCAGCTCTCGCCGTGTCAAGCTGTCCGGAGAAGCTCGTTGGAACCCCCTTCACAACACACTTGTGGGTCTGGTTCTGTAGGAGCTAGCTTGCTGCATTTAGGTAGGTTGGTGGTTAGTTTCCCAAGCTGGGAGGTTTTATCTTGTAGCTGAAGGATGCTGGGTAAGGAACTGCCTTGCCAGTCAGCCACCTTCTTCTGTTGGCACTTGAGAAGGTGCTGGAGGCATTGCTTGGCAACTGTGCTGCCTGTGAGAATGATACTGTGCTCCTCTTCTCTAGAGGAGAACAGGTACTTACTCATGGTGCTGCTTGCTGTGTTCTAAACAGTCTGTTCCTGCTCAGTGATTTGGGGGTTTTGAATGTTGGAGGATAAGGGTTTTTTAATTGGGATGCTAAACTAAAGGGGGTGGAGGGAGAAGAACTGAGTGAAAAGGAGAAATCTTGCATCTCCAGTTCTCAGAATTTGAATGCTGGGGAGCAGCAGCAGATCCAAGGTGACAGGGCTTTGTCCTGCACTGTTGGAGACACAGTGCTTCTCGAGACCTTGTTCTGGAAGTAGGAGGAAGCTGAAATACACAGGTAATAGCATGACAGAATTAAGATGAAGTGATTGAGTGGGATTCAGACCATTGTTTTGTTTTAGTTTTGTTTCCTACTGAAGGTAAAGTTAAAGGCCTGGGAAGAGCCAGGGCAGAAGACTGTCCCAAGTTATGAGTTCAGTCTGTTTGTTGAATTGGAAGCAATGACCTTGCCACTTGTCCAATATTGTAGCCTTTTTGTCAGCATGGAAAGTGGGTGTCCTCTGGTCCAGGAGTGGTTTTTCTATGGACTTTTACTTTGTTTTACAGATACTGTGGTGGCTGTGAATGGAATTTGGATTCTTGTTGAAACCTTCATGCTGCAAGGTAGGCAACATTGCAGCTTGTTTCTTGATTATGATGCTCAGGGATTCAAAAAAGGGAAGGATAGAAGAAGTTCTTCTTGTGTCTTGCAGGAGGGAATTTCTTCTCCAGAAATGTCCCGTGGAGCTACATAGTCTTCCTCACAAGTAAGCTGATGCCTCCTAACAGACCTGTGTCCTTTCATAAGGAGTTGGGGGGTGAATCTTCCTCTCTTCCTGGACGATTACTCAGTTTGAAGTTAAAACTCAGCCACAGGTGTACAGACTTGGCATACACCTTCACCTGTGGGTTCACTGCACTGCCGCAGGGATGCGAATCCACTTCCCTTCTCCTGCCAGTGTCTCTTGCTCAAGGAGAACCAAAGTAAAGCTCCACTGAATCAAAATAGTGTGTAAAACTGCAGCAGGAGGTTCTTTGGAGGATCTAGGAGAGGTTGCTAACCACTTGTTGGACTGCTGGGTAGTTCTAGGGCTTCCCTGGCCATGAATCTTCAAAACACTTGTTAGGAAAGTTTGAAGGCAGAGGCATTCTGCAAGGCTTCTTTTCACAAGGATGTTGTCATCCCGCTCTTCTCTTTGCTTCTCTCCCACCTCCCCTCCTTGGAACCTGAAAAGAAAGATATTTGGAATGACAAACAGGACATCTTTGTGTTATTATGGTGTTCTTTAACCTACAGGCCCACAAGGTGCTGCCAGGACAGAGGGTGGAAGTAGATGACTCTCCTTTGAAAGGATCTCTCCCCGCAGGTCAGGGCTAGGCTGTGGGATGTTGATATGTTCCACGGAGGTAGAAGAAAATAAAGAGGCAGCACTGAATTCCCTACACCACTTTACAGCCTTTCCTACAGAGCGTGTGCCCAAACGTTTATAGCGTATTAGCCAACTAAGTGTTCAGTAGACAGCTCTGGAGAGAAATCACCATGAATACAGGAAAATGTGATGATCTTGAGAGAAAACGTCTCTTTGGCATCTCATCGAGCATAAGGAGGATGGGTAGGGGTCTGTTAAACCCATGGCCAGAAGTCCTGTACTTGAAGCACCACACATCCTCGAAGGCAGGCCTTTGCAGGAGCCCTGCTTGTGATGGTGCCTGTTTCTGACTACGGTTGTCATCTTGTTTTACAGTCTATGGCGTGGAGCTGCTCCTGAAGACGACTGGACTGGGGCCTGTTGAGTACCTGTCCTCAGGCTGGAATCTGTAAGTGTGCTTTCATGGTTTTGAGAGACAGGTGCTGTAAATTGTTGAGTTCAACTGGCTTCTGAGATCAGTTTTTAAGGCTGTAGACAATGCTGTTATAATTCTTCTGCCCTTGGCCTTGTGCAGCTTGTTAGTCTGGAGCAGCACCAAAGGCCCCTTCTCTGCTGAAACGCGAGGGCTAAATGCTTGCGCTGATTTTATTTTTTATTTTCTTTCCAGCTTTGACTTCTCAGTCACCCTGTTTGCGTTTTTGGGGCTCATGGCACTGGCGTTTAACATGGAGCCGTTCTACTTCATCGTGGTCTTGCGACCGCTTCAGCTGCTGAGGTGCGACGGGAAGGCTGGGGGGGGGGGGTTTACAGGGAGCAGGTGGGGAGGAAAACAGCCAGGCTTGTTTTCCATCAATCCACTCGGGGACCCGAGCTCCTTACCAGAGGAGGGCAAGGATTGCTCTGCGGGTACGTGACCATGGCAGAGAGGAGTTGGTGGGGTAATGAGATTAGCCAGAGTTATCAAAATGAGCGATAACAAAAAACTTGGGATGGGCTATGAAACCCCGTGCTTTGGAGCTTAAGCTGATCTCTAATAGAGATCAAGGGATTTACCAGGGGCAGATTATCCTGTGTCTGCCTTCGTGGGGTTCTTAGACCTCCTCTAAATTGTCTGATGCTGTTCAGAGAAAAGCTCTCCTGTCAGGGTGAGACAGTCTGAGCCAGTTTATTAATTTCCATTGAATTACCAGAAATTACAGTTCTCAAAGGATGCTGCTTTCGAGGGTGAAGTACAACCAGCTCTAACTGCACCTCACACTTTAAGCAAGACTGCAGCCTGCACCCTTCTGCAGCTCACTAGGATGGGTCTGATTAACCCTCTCCTTTCGAGGCTGAATGCTTCCGGAGCTGCAGGGGGAAGGTGTTTGAGGCATAGTGCTGGTTTGTTACAAACAAGCTAATGGGATTGAGCTCTTCGTTGAGGATTTAAAGAACACTTTATGACACTCAAAGGAGGAGGGGGTATGTGAAATAAGTAATGTTTTCTCTGTTGCTCCCCTGGCAAGGCCTGTGTTTGGCAGCTGTGTTTCTCTGCGAAGGCTGATGGAGTTGCCAAATTAAATTAGCAGGCACAAAGTAGTTTTCTTTCATCGATTTTTATTGGGTCATGGGGGAAACACAGAAAAGCTTGTTTCCAAGGGAAGGAGAAATGAATCCTGACCTTGTACGCAGGACTAGTTTGTTTATTACCATTTTTGTTTCTTTTAAAAAAGCTCTTTATGCATCCTGCTGTGTAAAACGACATAGACTTTTCCTTGAGATTCCTCAGCCCTGTAAACACTTAGCTGAATGTGTCATAAACATGCCAGTGGGACAGCAGGACACTGTTAGGTGAGCAGAGACCACTTGGGCAAGAGCAGATCCTGCAAGTTTGGTGCCAGGAAACCTCCCAGTTCACTGACCTGGGAGGTACAGAGAACTGGGATGCTCTCTTTAACTATTTCCAGCAGCAGCAGGGAAGTTGCGGTGCGTAGGTAACCAGTGGCTGCTCCCTTCAGGTTATTTAAATTGAAGAAACGCTACAGAAATGTGCTGGACACTATGTTTGAGCTGTTCCCCCGGATGGCCAGGTACTAACTTCTGTTCTTTGGGTGATGGCGGGGACTGAAGGTTTAGTGTCTAGGGCTGGGGTGAGGATAGAGAGCTGTCAAACCTGCTAAAGGTGTTTGTGCTCCGATCTGTCACTAGACTGTTACTGGTTCTCCAGTGGGCCACAGTGGGGTGTTAAATCTTCCAGTTTCTCGGAGCAGTGTGCGATGAGCAACACTTCAGCCAGCACCCTGGGCCTCATCCTTGCTTTTGTGTTAGGAGGATGACTAAGACTTGATGCTTGTTTAATTTTTCTCCCCGTCCCAGCGGTGGTGAGAGGGGAGGCCCATCTGGGAGGAGCATTGGCATGCATATACTCAGCCCCAGATGTTTCCTCGTCCTTACTACAGCCACTCGAGAGCGTTATTGTCAAACAGTGGGGCAGAAGGAGCTTGCTGTTTGAGTGGGGCATCCTCAGTGCTTATTCCCTTGAAGGAGGCCCAAGCAGAGCGTGTTAGCCAGAGAACACTGCTCTTGGCACGGGCCATGTGTCCAAGGACGTGGGGAGGGCAGAAACAGCCTCTGTTGTTCTTTATTAAAGCAGCTGCAGAGAGGCGTTTGTTTACCAGAAAAAGGCAGACCGGGAGGGAATCCAGGCAGCTCTTTAGTTTCTCTCTTCAGCAAGTGGCCAGCTCCTCGTCCAAAGACATTTTGAATGACAGTGGGCACACAACTGCAGAGCCACGGTGGCAGAGAGGGTGGTCTGGGGTTTTCAGTGCTGCTTCCCATCTGTTGGAAATTCCTTCCAGAGCAACCAGCCTGTGACCTTGTGTTTCCCTGCCTTAGTGGCTCTTTGGTAGCACAGTACTCTTTCTGTTTTTGCCTCCAGCCTGGGTTTAACCCTCTTGATCTTCTACTACTGCTTTGCCATTGTTGGCATGGAGTTCTTTGCTGGCGTGGTCTACCCGAACTGCTGCAAGTGAGTACTGCAAATCCATCCCCCTCTGCAGTGGTTCTGGTGCAGAGCCAGCAGCAGCCAGGTCTGGCAGCTCTAGCTCCCTGTGGAGAAGGGGCAGAGGATGGGTCTGAATGGGCTTTTGCAGCTGAGGCAACGTGCTGTGAAAATCTAGGAGACACTTGGCTTCTTTCAGTCAGACGGGATGAAACGGCTTTTCCGTTTCATTTGGAAAGGGAGAGATTGCTGTGGTAGGGTTGGCTGGTTTTAGTGAGCTCTGTAATTTGCCTCAGCTGCACTTGGGGGACTTCTTCATGGTACCATGGCTGGAAACTCTTGTAACATCTGCTTTAGAGAGAAATCGGGATTTTTTTTCTTGGTGGTGCCAGAGTTGCTTGGCCAGATGTGTTACATATTTGGGCCTCACTTTGGACCAAAATAAACTCCCCTGGTCTGGGAAGCGAAGCTGTCCCATGCCCTTTTCATCTTGAATGGTGGCAGGACACTTGGAAATGCCAAGCTTTAAGGGTGTGAGCCAAGGAGTCTGACTCACACGCTCAGTTTCTCTGGTGTAATATCTGCTGAATGATTACAAATACTCCCATGTGCTCGCTGGGCTTGTGCTGAGCTGTGAAGGAGAGAAGAAGCTTTCCTGCAGAGAACAAGGCAAGTGTTGGCCAAGAGGTGGAAACCGCTGTCCGGCTCACTACCTTCTAAGTGTTTTGGTATTTAAACCCCTTGAGATTTTTCTTGCTTCTCTTCTCATTCCTTGTCCTGGCTTCTCCAACCAGCACAAGCACGGTCGCAGATTCCTACCGCTGGGTGAACCATACAGTTGGCAACAAGACGGTTGTGGAAGAAGGTTATTACTATCTCAACAACTTCGACAACATTTTGAACAGCTTCGGTAAGGGCAGCTTTGTCCATAGCAAAGACTATTCCTTAGTGGTGAGTCTGTGCTTCTGCAGAGCTGGATGGCAGGGCTGTCGTGCTCGTGTAAGCCTGGGACTCTCCCTTAGAGTCCTGCTGATGCACCTCAAACACTCAGCGCCCTGCTCTTTCTGTCTGGAGAGCTCTGGCTGACTAGTTATGCCATGACTGTTTTGCAAGGTAAGCAGATGTCTCATAAAAGCCAGTGTGAAGTTCTGACTGGTGATGGGACCAGACTTCCAGAGGTGTTTAAGGAGGGCTTTAGGTCACTCCCCTTCGAGAGAACCAACAGTGCTGTGAATACATTTCTTCAAACCCACTGATGAAAAATAAACATGTTGATTACTCTCCATGACTTTTCTTAATGTGTGAGCAGAGGTGCTTATCTCCTGGAGATTTCAGAGGTCTCCATGCTCTCTGGTGGAAAGAGTCAGGTCTGTTTGATTCTTTTAGGAACTACAGATTAAGCCATGCCCCCGGTTCTGTGGGCTAACCCCTTTTGTCTGAAGTAATTGCAGTGACGAGGGTCTGTGTTCTGTCTCCAGATTGAAACTTTGGTGCCTTGTGTCAGTCTTCTCTGTCAAATACGTTGTCTAAGAATCACTGTAAAGTAGGTCAGGATGGATAAAACAACTCTTTTTCTCTCCCCCTTGGATACAGTCACGCTGTTTGAGCTGACGGTCGTCAATGACTGGTACATCATCATGGTGAGTAACCCTCAGCTACCCTGTGTGTATAGACAGCACAGCATCTTTGCTGGTTGAGGTAGATCTTCCATGCCACCACTGCCTTCTTCCCCTGGTGACTGGAGATGGGCCCACCATTGTCTCTTGTTACCAGACATCTGTTGGTCCTGATGGTTGAGTGGCATTTCACCTCTGGCCTGCTGCTGGGCACGTTTTCTTGTGAATCCCGACCAGTCTTCGGGACAGGTTTCACAAGCTGAAGTCACTCTGTAGCCCAGCTTGTCACCCAGGGTGTGTCCCCAGAGCAGCAATGGCTCTTACAGCCACAAGCTTTCCATGTTCTGTGTGTTTGCACACAGGCACCTCTCTTTTTGGCTCGAGAGGCAGATTAGCTGCAAGGACCAGTTGGGGCACTGAGCACTGCGCAGGCCGTCCCTGGGGCTAACCATGGAGCCATGAGTGAGAGTTTGTGCTGCTTTATGTCTGTTGGCCAGCAGTTGACAGCACACTCTCCCTTCTGGGCTCTGCTGACTTCTTCCCTTTCCCCTTTAGGAAGGGGTGACATCCCAAACCACTCACTGGAGCCGTCTTTACTTCATGATCTTCTACATTGTGACCATGGTAGGTTTCTGGATGTGCTTTGTGCATCAAATAGTGGGGATGAGGAGGGGAGATGGCTTTTGCTGTGCTCCATCCCTAAACGAGGGCAGCTTTGCTCTTCTAAGCACCAGACACAAGTGCGAGTCCACATTGCTTGGCAAAAGTTGAATTTGTGGGCACTGACAAAGCTGATGCTGCACAAATCTGGGCTGTGGGTAAGGACTAGGGCAGCCCAAGAGTTTTGTTCTGTCCCTGTTGTGGTTGACTGTTAGCAGTTTACTCACAGGGAGATGTGTGACATGGGCATGTCCTCAGCTGTGGAAGTGCTGGGGAGCAGAGAACTGAAGCACAAACCAAATGCTCAGCTTCCTGTTGAACTGGGTTGGAAGAGTTCCCCAGCAGCAGCCTCCTGAGCTCTTCTGCTCCTGTCCTCTCCCAGGTGGTGATGACAATCATCGTGGCTTTTATTCTGGATGCTTTTGTCTTCCGCATGAACTACACTCGGAAGAACCAAGATTCAGAAGGTCAGAACTGGGGACTGGTTGCTTGACAACATTCTCCCTTCTCTCCCTGGTGTCTTATGTCTGTAGAGGAGAAGGAGATTGGCCAGCGAAGACCAGATTTCTTTTTTTGAGTCTGACTTCCTAAGCTCATTGTGATATTTCTATCTGTCCATTCTGCTCTGCCCTTCATCGCTGCCCCAGCAGTGTGTGTCTGTGTGTGCGTGGGGTTTCCCACCTGGGTGTGTGTGTGCACACAGAAACTTCAGCTGCTTGAGCTGTTTCAACCAAGCGATTTGAAGATAGGAAACATTCCGGCAATGATGTAGCAAAGCTCAGCAAGAGACCTTAACATAGAATCATAGAATCATCTAGGTTGGAAAAGATCACCAAGTCAAATGGGAACGTACAGGAAGGGAAGGTGATTTCCCTTTTAAAACCAATTTCCCATCCTCACTAACGCACTCAACTGGCACCAGAACACATCTCCCAGGGACTTGTCCAGCATTCAGACACCAAAACGCTGGATCCAGGTGTTTTGCCAGCACTCTTGGCTATGGCATGGAGGGCAGCAGATGCTGCCTGTCCAGTTCTTTCCACATCTCCCAGTTGTACTTAAACTGGTGATTATGTGCTGGTTTTGGACATGCCTTTCTGTACCCTTTAGGAACTGACAGTGACTAGTCTCCATCCCCTCGCCCCTGTGAATCATCAGTTTTACTTGCTGTCCTTTGTCTCCTGAGCTGGGTGGCTGTAACCGTGTGTAATTTCATGTCCTGCTAATTTCAGTGCCAACCTTCTCCTGCTACTCCTTCAGCTGCTCTACACCCAGGCTTTTCTATCCAATCTCAGACTAAACTTAATAACTCTTTACACCCTTCTGCAGGAAGGAGATCAAGCTACTGCGCTCGTACATGTAATGCCAGAGAGTCTATCCTGTGGAAACATGACAGTCCCAGCCACGGGAGTAGCTCTGATCAGCCCCTCACCTTTCTTAGGTGCCTGAGGATGAAATTGGTGTGGCACAGGCCCGCAGGAGCTGGGTGTTGTTAGTTACAGAAACACTTCATCGTGACCCCTCCTGCTCCCACTTTGAAGGGTGCGGTGAAAGGCATCTGCTGGCGCTGAGCTCCCGAGCTGAGTTAGGCGGTTGAAGGTCAGGAGGCAGCAATTCCTGGGTGTTTATTTGCTTTGCTAGTTAATTTACAGGCAAAGAGCTACAAGTTTGGGTTTTTTAAGAGCCTGAGGGGCTTGATGTTTTAAAAAGCTGAGATGTTTGCTGGCCCTACATCCTAGTTAACTTCTTCCCTGCCTTGTTGAGGGGCAAGGGCGTACACATTCTAGTCACAGTAGGTACAGAGTGTGCCTGACACCTCAACTTGGCCCTGTGTGCTGTTAGGTTTTGCCTTCCAGGATCATCGTAGCGGCTGATGAAGCAACATTTATCTTGGAGACTGTTCTTCTCTTTCTTTTTCATGCCTCTCCAGAAGACAACGGCATTGTCCTGGAGAAGGAGATCTCCAAGGAGGAAGTGGTTGGCATTATCGAGCTGTACAAGCGGAGTTCGGCTGCCACCGAAACCGCTCAGCTGCAGAAGATCGTTTTGCAGATGGACAAATACGGGGTAAGAGGAAACGCTTACTCCAAGTTCTTGGCTGCAGGGGAGGGAGACATGCCAGGGCCATGGGTGCCTTTTTGCTGTCTGGAGAGAAGCTCCATATGTCTTTGTCATGTTGAGAGCAGAGCTACTGGAGGGACACTGCAGCATCAGCACAAAGTTTTGCTGCTCTAGAAAAATAGCATGTGAATTTCCCCTGCAGTCTGAAGAGCCTTGACGAAGGCTTGTTGCAATTGCCTGCCAACTTTGCTTAGCGCTGTCCTGGCCCTGTACTGACTGGAAAAAAATATCTTTCTTTTCCTCTGAGGAAGCCACTGTCTTGTAATTCTCTTGCCATCGTACGCTTGGGGTTGGACAGTCCTGAGCCGTGATGCAGCGGTGAGATAGTATCAATTCCAAACATCAGGCCTCCTTTCTCCACGGCCCTGCTTACATTTCATTCTAAAATAGGATGGATGGTTGGGAAAATGAGCTGAGCTGGCTTTGCTCTTGTCTCAGAACTGTTGTCCCATGCATCTGGGAAGAGCTGAAGAGGTTATGTTAATAATAGCCATTATATTCCTGTATCACCACTACAAAGTGCTGGTGCTACAGTCTCTTAGGCGACTTTTATTTGCTTTGGTTGGCTTGGTAGCTAAAGGCTGAGCTCTTGTTCACACAGACAAAATTCAGCTAGTGGTGGTGATACTGATCAGAAGTGGTTTTCAAGACAGTAAACCAAAGCAGGATGTTATACTCAGCCTTGCAGAGGAGTACAGCATGATGAAGCCAGATGGAAAGTTTCTTTTGCTTCTCAATCCTGTTCACATAACTCACGTGGTCAGAGAGTAATTCAGACTTCATCTCTCTGCCTACAGGGTTTAAGAAGTCCAGGCCCATGGAGTAAATAGTGTGGTCTAGACAGGTGGGGCCTGAAGTTTTCTTAGACAAGACCTTATTTGGAAGCTTCGGTCTGAGCCTTGTTGCGGGCACTGACTAAATTAAGCACCACTGACAGACACATCTGTCCAAGCTACAGCTCCCTCAGCAGCCTGTGGGCATCTGCTCCGTGTGTCAGCCTGCAGTAGGTGCCTGCATTTGTTTAGGTGATGTTAACCCCAAAATTCCTTTTCCCCTCCCCTACAACAGGAGCCCAGGATAGCCCACGCTCATCGGCAGGTGATGGGCTTCTGCAGGAAGGATGCTTGAAGTTCCAGGAACTGATCCTGTGAGCTGATCAATGACTGATGAATCCCTTTTTTTTTGGTTTTTTTTTTCCTCCTCCTTCCCCCAACTCTTTAGCAAATGTCAACATTGTTTCTGGGACGCAGATCAAGGACCAAGAGTGATTTGAGTATGAAGATGTATGAGGAGGAGATACAGGTAGGTGGGCCTGAGTTGGAAATACCAGCAAGTGTCTGTGGTGAGCAAAACATTGCCTAGAATAGCAAACCATCCCTTTAAACATTGGAGGCCTTTCTCCTTCAAGCCACAGGCTGCTGTGTGCTCTGTGGGAGGGGTGGGCAGTAGATGAAGTGTGCTTTACATCATAGAATCGTTTTGGTTGGAAAGTACCATCAAGAGATCATCAAGTCCCTGTTATCCCAGGACTGACAGGGCACCACTAACCCATGTCCCTCAGCACCACAGCTCCACAGCTCTGGAACCCCTCCAGGGCTCACGGGGACTCCACCATTGCCCTGGGCAGCCTGGGACAGCCCTTGACAACCCTGGAGGGGAAGAAATTCTTTCTCATGTCCAAGCTGAACCTCCCCTGGCACAGCTTGAGGCCGGTTCCTCTTGTCCTGTTGCCTGTTCCTTGGAAGCAGAGCCCGACCCCCCTGGCTCCAGCCTCCTGTCAGGAGCTGTCAGAGCCAGAAGGTCTCCCCTGAGCCTCCTTTGCTCCAGGCTCAACAAGCCCAGGTCCCTCAGCTGCCCTTCACCACACTTATGCTCCACACCCTTCCCCAGCTTTGTTGACCTTCGCTGGACATGCTCCAGCCCCTCAGTGTCCTTCTGGGAGTAAGGGGTCATAAACTGACCCCAGGATTTGAGGGGTGGCTTTGCCAGTGCCGCCCAATCCAGGGGGACAATCCCTGCCGTAGTCCTGCTGGCCACACTGGTGCTGACACAAGCCAGGCTGCTGGTGGCCTCGGTGCCTGGGCACAGCGCTTCATCCGCTCTGGCATTGGGGAACTTTCCTAAAGCGCAGAGCCCGTCGGGGCCTCCTCGGCGGGTCCGGGTGCCGGGCTGCGCAGCGTGCGTCAGCCGAGTCGCCGAGCTCGCCCGGGCGGGCCCCGCTCGCTGGGGCCACGGGTGCTTGCGCTGCCTTCTGGGGCTCGGCTGCTTAAGCCTCTGGAATGCGGTTGGGTTTGAGCTGGGGCGTGTCGGGCTGACACGGACCCCGGGCCTTCTCGAGGGCAGAGCGTGAGCAATGCCGCCTGGCTTGCCGGCAGAGCAGCCGGCTGACTCAGACGGGAAGCTCTGGCACCGGCTGCTTCCCTGGGTTGTTTAGGGCAATCCTGCTGATGCTCTTCCAGATTGGGAGCTTTATCCCACCGTCAGTGCAGTGCCTGCCAGACATTCGCCTCCAGGTTGAAGGTCACGGGCTAATGTAATGATTAGTACTGAAAGAATTAATCTCGTAACCGTCCGACTCTGTCCTTTGGCCCTTGGGCAGGTAGCTTAGGGATGAGTGTTCAGTACCCTGAACAAAAAATAAACAGGTTATTTACCTTGGAGCTGGGTAGAAACCTGCAGAGGAGCTCCCTGCTGGTTCTGCTTGGTCTCTGATTCAGGGGTGTAACAGACTGTAACACCCCGGGTGCTGCCCGGCATCGGGGGCAACTCTGCAAATCCCCAGCATCACAGTGACATCACTACTGGAGGAGTAGATACTCAGGAGGGACATGCTGAGAGAGGGATGTTTCTTTGCCCAGTTTTGTCAGTTCAGCCAGCTGTAGCTGAGCCAGAGGTGGTACTTCTCGCTTGGCCTGGAGGTGTGTCCGTGGTGGCCGTGCTGCAGTTAAGCAGGTTGCTCCAGGAGGTTGGGCTGTAGCTGGGGCTTCGGAAAGGGCCCCTCTGGACCTGAGCAAATGTGCCCTCACATGGGGGAGCAGCCGGAGGGGTCCTGCCACCCTTTGGGGGGCTGCTGGGGGAGCTGTGAGGCCAGTGTGGGTCAGAGCCTGATCTCGGTGTTTGATCTCCTGTTGCAGGAATGGTATGAGGAGCATTCCCGAAAAGAGGAAGCCCAGACACCACTGCAGGAGCCTGTGTCTGCTTCCAACAGCTCTTTGAAGCCCCTGAGCCTCCGACAACGCTCCCAGACCGTCATTTAGACGTCGCTAGTGCAAGCCCCCTTCTATGCAATAACCTAGAGTATTACTTCACAGCGTATATATCGGGATGGTGTATATAGATCTGCCCAGTGTACCGTTCGGCTTTAGGCTTTCAGTCTCTTCCCCTAGGCAGCGAATTGCTGAAAAGCCAGAGGCCCAGGGGACTCTGTGTGAGGCTGCTCCACACGGGTGGAGCGTGATGCCCACACTCAGCACAAACCGACTGTCTCGGACAGAACAGAGACCTTCTCCCTCTGAGCCACTTCCCAGGCTCCTGCTGTTTGTCTTACCACTAACAGACCCTGGGGACAGGGGGTGTAACCCATTAACAGCAGGAAATGCCCTGAAGACACCTGCTTAATATTAAAACTTTTGCCCTTTTTGAAGAGCTCTTGCTTAAAGGGTACCATTCACTTAGGGATAAAAGGTCAGGGAGTGAGGTTTTGTTTCTTCTCTACCTTTCTTATGCAAAGAAAGGGGAGGTGGTGTGCAGTCCCAGCACTTTTGGAAGAGCAGTCTGCCTTTCCCCTCCTTTTTGGCACACCTAGGTGCACTCTAGGTGTGTGCAGTAGATCCAACTCTGGTTATCAAATTTAGCTGTCCCCAAGCAGCTCTGTGATTCTGTGAGACGGAACTGAGGGCCAGCATCTCATCGGGTTATCACCAGAGGTGGGACGGGAGCTTGTGGAGATGAACTCTGTCTCTGCTGATGGCTGCTGGTCAGTCCTGCCCGTGGCACCGCCTGGGATTGGGATCACCTCCGTAAACCCCAAAGCTCTCAATGCTGTTCAGCAAGGGGGGAGGTTCTCCAGGGTGGCAGTGCCCGCTGACCTCTGTCACTTGGCCACCTGCTTTCTAAACGTCACATCTCTGTCTGGGCCTCAGCTCTCGTGGATGGCTAGAAGGAAGAAACAGAAGGTTTTGCAGCTCCAAGTCTAACTTCTTTCTGCCTGGCTCTGGGTTAAGGAGAGCTCATGGGCATCACACAGTACTGCTGGTTAGTCCTCAGCTTTGCCTATACAGGTGAGCGTGTCCCAGACCAGCAGTGTTTTCCCTTTTCCCTTCCAGAAAAGTTCCTCAGGCTGGCAAATGCTGATTCAGTTCGGTCTTGGGAAGATCCGTGGCAGAGCTTTACTGTTCCCCTGCGTTCTGGATGCAGGAGGAACAAGGAAGACACAGTTTTTCTCACCCGACAGCTTTTCTGCAGCTGCCAGACCTGGTAGCTGAGGGCTGGGAGGAAAAGAGGGAAAAGGGATCCCTTCCCAGCCGTGCCATGATTATTCTGTCATCGTGGCAGGTTGTGTCATTGTTCATGTTTTGTTGCCTGCAACAAGATGAGAACCTGTCTCTGGAAGTCCTCTTTTTTTCCCAGTCAGCACAGGAAGTGCTGAGGGCTTGGAGCACCTGTCAGCTGGGAGGCTTCCAGCACCTCTTGCTGTTTGATCTTTTCTCAGGTTCAGACGAAGAGCAGAGCTCACTGGGGAGGCTTCTCCTTCCTCCAGAGAGATCAGGCAGTGGGAGATCTGTGCCCCCATTCCCTTGGCCCCACCTATGTGGTTTTGCCTTGGTAGCCCCACCATGTGGCACAAGGACAGCGGGAAAGGATGGATCCTGCCCGGCAGCTCAGGAGCAGTTCCTGGTGGATGAGACTTTCAAAAGTAGGCAAGACAGAGCTCCCTGCTCGGTGTGGTGGAATCACTGGGTGTGTGGGATAGAAAGAGTGGGTGAGCAGCTTTCTGGGCAGCAGTCTGCTCTCAACCCTTGCCAAATTCCTCGAGTGCCTCGGGGCAACTCTTTGTTTCTTTTCTGGGTACTGCAGGTATGAAACTACTTCTGAGCTGAACCGTGAAGGACCTTAAAGGGCTGTTTTCCAAACCATAAATTCGACCACAAATTAATGAGCAGTGCAGTTGTTGCTCTTGCTGTTGCTCTGCATGGAGCCGCAGCCTGGGAGATTTATCCAGATCAGTCCTGGGGCTGGAGGAGCTGCTGTTTGTTCTGGTTAAGTTAGGGGCAGGATGAATGACATTGTGCGGGGGGGGGGGGGGGGGGGTCGGGGGGGGTGATAACACACGCACGTGCCAAGCCACCCGCCC
>JANIJG010011631.1:82187-123393 GCA_024611175.1 Megaceryle torquata | reverse complement strand
AGAAAAGAAAAGAAAAGAAAAGAAAAGAAAAGAAAAGAAAAGAAAAGAAAAGAAAAGAAAAGAAAAGAAAAGAAGAGGGAGGATTCACCAAAGTGTACGTGCAGTGCAGAACCTACCCTGATAACTTCTGCCATTTGTGCATCTTAAGAGTGTCACAGCAGTTCCATTTGATCCACCTACATTGAAATTTATCCACAAAACACTCAGTTTAACAACTCAAAACTCAATGTTTAAAATGTAAAAATTGCCATTTCAAAAGAACACTAAAAGTAATTGTTTCCCAGGTTTTCATTTTTGTAATAATCTTTATTGTACTGATTTTTTTTTCTCTGTATTCAAATATTGCAAAAGAAGAAGGAAAGACCAGATGTTTATTTTCAGATTTCTAGTTATGATACACAAGTTTCAGTTGCATGTCTGGTGTTTTGATAATTATGGAAAATACCATGCGGAGGCATTAGTTTATTGAGATGCTCTTGATAAGCTGATTCATCTTCATAACATTTGGGCCCATCATTATTGTTTTGCCAATACTTACTCTGTAATTGTTTCACTTCCTTCGTAAAAATTTGCCTCAGTCCAAATACATAGCTATTAGATTTTCACTTAGCTGTAATCTTGTTCCTACATGCAAGCAGTATTGGTGATATATCAGTATAATAATAATACTACTATATATTTGTTACTTCTTCATTGCAGGACTTAAATTATTATTGGAAGTGATGGGTGTTATGCCAGGTACGAGGGAGGAGTGTCTCATTGCACTGAAGAATGGACACTTGGTGTCCATCTCACCAGGTGGAGTTAGAGAAGCTCTCTTCAGTGATGAAAGTTATCAGCTCCTGTGGGGAAATCGAAAAGGCTTTGCTCGGGTTGCTTTAGATGCAAAAGTGGTGAGTTTTCATATGCTACCAATTCCTGTTTCTGCTTATTGCATACGTGCTTCATTAAAAAATGCCAGTTAGGAGTGTTTGTTGGAAAATCTTCCAGACAGAAGAAAAGGTTTGAGAGTAAAGGTTTTTTTTCCTTTTCCCACCACTTTCCTGGAGCACATTAATCCGTAGGGAGCAAGGGTTGTACAGAACTATGTAGCTTTTTGGTGACTGTTGCAAGGCATCCACCTCTGCAGTTCCATGTCTACAGCTCCATCATGCAGGCATACAATTTTTGTGTCTGGATTGTGTTTCAGGAATCTTCACCATGGATCTTCACCACATTGCCATAAAGTTTCATTCTTTTTTCTCATCCTACTAAACTTAGATCTTTATCTTACTTCCACATACCCAGTCATTTTGTTCTGGCTCCCTAAAGTATTGTCCTTATCTTTCTTTCCTCTCATTTAGTCTGGGAGGGTCCAAGATTTTGTTCTTACCTTTACTTTTCTTCATGTTTGTGAAGGATTGCATCAACTAACGCAAGGTGTGTCTACCTCAGTGTCTGAGTTTGAATCACATGCATACTTTTGAAGCAGTTTTTCCATCAGCCTCACTTACCATGATTTCATTCATGTCACAGAACATGTAAGAGTACCTGCTACTTCCTCATGAATTGCACAACCATCACTTTCCTTTACATTCTTAGGAATATCTCCTCAGTTGCAGTGTTCTTCTTTGGCCTTCCACATTAACATAATCCTTTGCTGTCTGTGGAGGAGAATCTGTAGAGGGAGTTGAGGCCTTCCCATGAAACTTGATTTTTTTTTACCACCCCTTTCAGGTTTTTTGTGCCATTATGTCTCTTTCTCACCCCATTCAATTTGTTGCTTCTCAGACTTTACTTTGGTCTCTTGCACTATAGATCCTACTACTAAGTACCTAGGGTCGCAAAAGGCACTCTTTGGGTTAGTATTTCTTCATTACTTAGTATCTCTGAAATCTTGTGGGGAGATAAATAAACACTAGAATAAATTTAGGGGCATTTACCCAATGGATAAATTTTAGGCTGGGAGTCCTGTTTCTACCTCTTTGCCTTGTTATGTGGTCTTTTAAAAGTCATGGTTTATGTGCTTCTGTTCCTTCTCCTGTCCTTCTCCTCAAAAGTGTGGGCTGGTAAATGATAGTCACAATATTTCATATATTGTGTGGGCCTGCACACCACCACTACCAGGAAATAGCAGGTTGTGAATAAGATAAACCCAGTCAAATTCACAGGGGTATTTAGCATTCCCTTATATTCTTTCCTCTTATGTATTACTTTAATAATCAACTGTCAGAAATAGGTGTCACTTTAACAGCTTGAGTGACTTCTAATCATTTGGCTTTCATATTTGTCTTTCAAGCTACTTCTAATATTTAAATAATCTTTTGCCAGATGTTTTCACTTGGAACCTTATAGTGTAGTTCTACAATGTAGTCAGTTTGGGGTTTTTTAAAAGAAAAATTGAATGAAAACACTCTGGAGTGCCCTTTATATAGAGTGCCACCCTGATCAAAACACATCACAAAAATCCTTGATAGTAATCCTCTTAATCCTTCCAGTCTTCCATAGTTTCAAAGCACATGGAAATAGCTGAACAGTAGCACTTAAAATTGCTAGCACCATCTCTTGATAGAGTTTGCAGCTTTTTTTTAAATTTTCTTTTATTTAATGAATTGGTTATTCATTGAGGTTCTTGCAGTGTGAAAGGTTCTTGTGCTCATTTGCATATCATGTTTGGTAAAGCAGACACTGCATAGGATTGTCTGTTACCTGGAGGGCAGAGAGAGTATTTTTTCCTGTGACACCTACTAGTCTGAGCTCGCCTTTACAGTGCTGCTGGCTTATGTATCATTTATTATTGTATCACTATTTATTTATTTATTTATTTATTATTGCACTCCTTCAGTTTGAGGGGTTTTTTAGGGTCAGTAAGTCTGACTGGATCCCAGTGTGGTGGGTATCACTTTAAGTAGCTTGTAGGCTCCACTGAATTTTTAGCATCTTTGATATTTCTGTGGAAATCTGTGATCAGACACATCTTAGATAACTAAACACTTGAAAAAATAGAAGTGCTGTGCATTTAACAGTAGAGGGGGCAATATTAACCTTATATAGCATTTCTTAGATAAGGTCAGGCCCATAGTAGTAACTGGCTTCTGTATTTTGACAAATTTGGAGTTTGATTGTTTCTGTTTGTTCTTGCTGCATCTTTTTTTAATATTGATTAAACCAATATTGGCCCCAGTGTTGTAGGTTGACTGAAAGCTGGGGATAGACTCATCTAAACCGTCAGGGCTTGCTCTATAATGTAGCAATGTCTGTGTTGCTAATAACTTATGTGGATCTTGGATGAAGGCAAGGTAGGACTCTAAAACCTTTTTGGAATTTATTCTACATCCAATGTAGGCATCAACACTCTTTACATACTTTAGAGCATTCAAAATGACCACATGGTAGTTCATAACCTGCCCCAGATGATGTGAATGGGTATTTCAAGACAAAGACAAGTTTATGTATGGGTAGACATTCCCATTCTTCTTAAAATGGTATGAAAGTTCAGCAAGTCCTCCGCTGAAAAGTGGTATTTTTAGTGTCCAGTAGTGATATGCTTTTAAAAGACATTAGTGATTTTTTTTTTCAGAGTTTCTTTCTAATAATTTCCCATTTCTCATTCTGAAGGGTTTACTATTACAACTTTATGTGTTTGGTATTTTTGTAATATGTCAGGGGTTTTTCCTTTAAATGGTTTCCATCACTTGGAGTTTTTATTAGGCTCTAGCTAGGTCTTTTTCTTGATTTTTTTTTTTTTTTCTTCTTATCCTGTGTTTTCTGATCAGTGGTAGTGTTTCTTACCAGCATAAAGGTGTTCTTTCATTATTTTCTATTAACCTCTTGAGCATCTTTTCCTTTTAATCACAATAGTGAAGTGAACTTGTCCTGTAACTGCCTAAGGATCTGCCCTCCAGAAGGCAATGAGGACATGCAGTTGCCTTATCTGTCCAGGGGATGGGCAGAAATTGTTCCCCTCCCCGCCGTGGGGTATTATCCAAATGCTAGTGCTTCATTGAGACCTTACTTTGAGAAGCAGATGAGATGAGCCAAACGTGACTCAGCAAAACTTGCTTTCTGTAAGACTTCACAGACTGAATACTTCTCTATTCAGCACATGTGATGTAAGTTTGAGACAGAGAAACTGCAGAACTTCATGTTACATTTCAGTCAGCAACTCTGCAGTAAATATATAACATATGAGTTAAAACCTCTAGCACAATGTTAGTCTTTTTCCTTATAGGTGGTGACTTAAAACAGCAATGACTGTGGGACCAGAGAAACAGAATTTTATTTCTAGTTTGGAATTTATATTTTTATAACAAGATTCCTTGTTTGCTACCTAACTGACTGATAATTATCCTGCGTATTCAAGTAATTTTCTTAGCTGCATTAACAGGTATTAGAACATAAATTCAAAACTGCTGTAACATTTCCACTTTTTTGTTTTGTTTTGTTTGGTTTTTTTGTCATTCCTCAGCCCATCATTCCAATGTATACTCAAAATGTCCGGGAAGGATATAGGATGTTTAAAGAAAGAAGTAAGAACTTTAAAAAATATTTGAAGTATTTGGAATGTTTTCTCCACTGTTCTCTCAGATTTCTCTCACTTTTCTCTTAGCTTTTGCTTTTCAGACTTGTGCTTGCTCTGCATTCTCTAACATGCTTGTGGGGGGTCAGAGGTACTTCAAATATAGAAAGAGCTGGTGTATAACTGGTTTGTTCTGTGTGATTTGGTTCTTCAACGCAGTCTGATTTCAGTGATCTATTAAGTCTATCGAGCTTTGTTTTGACGGACAGTTACCTAAACCCTGTAATTTCTTCTTGACCGTCAGATAGAACTTGCATTTGTGAGAAGTCTTCCACATTAATCAGATTTCAAGTTTGGATTGTGTTTTCTGTGACTATAATCTCCCTTTTTCCTCCTGTTAAACTATTTCAGGACTTTTTAGACAGTTGTACGAGAGTACCCGATTGCCCGTTACTCCTCCGTACGGAGGACTTCCCGTTAAATTCCGCACATACATTGGGGAGCCAATCCCTTATGATCCAAACATAACTACAGAGGAGTTAGTCGAAAAGGTAAGTTAGGTCTCCGTGCAATTCTGAATGACATACTCTGCCCTCTATTATATATGGACTCGAAACTAGTTTTTGTGTTGTTGAATAAAGACAAATAGACATTTACCAGCTTGTTAAAGCGATGGGCAGTTTGGCTCTGGGATTATTTAATGTATGGACAACTACAAGTATGTATTGACATAGTAATAGTTGATTGGGATACCCTCATCCTTTCAGAATGTGTGAGCTCTGGCTTCTTGGGATGCTAACTTTGTTTCTCCCATGCCTTTAGTAACTCTGATAAATGAAATGAAGTAAACTATGTTTTAAGTTCACTGATGTAAAAACCCCACTTTGCTGTCCCTCAAAAGATGCAGGAAGGTTGCCTTTTCTTTCTTGTTTTTCTTTCATTAAAGACCTACTGAAGATTGTTCTGGGCTTCATGGCAGTGAAACCAGAAAGACAGGTTTGTTCTGTTAGAAGGGAACTGTCCCAGCAAGCTGGGGAGTTTGGTCTTAGCAGGTTTAGGAGGCTGGAAGCAGTATTAGTGCTAAGACTGTCCTTACGGTTATCCATGTTCTTGTATTTTGGGGGAACAGTATCTTGTGTACCTACAAAACTGAAGCTGAAACTTCTCATGACGTCAAATTGCTTTACTAAGTCAATCCTTTGACCACCCACTTTGGTGGGAGTATGGTCAGGTCTTCTGTGGCTCATATTAGTTAAAATAATAACCACCCCAAACCAATTTAACTGAGGTTTGGGATGAGCAGTGGCCTGGCTGACCTCTGTCTGATCCTGCCCTGAAAAGGAGTCATGACATGAATCAGTCAGGAAGGTTTGGCTGCTCTCTTCTTAGGTTCCCAGTGATATTCTACCATCACTGTGGGGTAGATCACTGTAGTATGTAGCTAGCCTTATTTCAAGTTTAAATACATGAGGAAAAGCTAATGGAGATTATTTCTTATCCCTGGTAGAAATACAGAATACTTTGTGCATTCTCTTCACAAACCTGCATTTGAATCTCAGGCAGAGTGAAAATGAACAGGATTTAGATATGAACTCTCTTTTATTATGTGCATGCTTTATATGATACAATTACAGAAGAATTCCTGTTGGGAAGGACAGACAGAGGTTGCTACTCCAAATTCCTGGTCCCAGGAAGGTCAGGTATGAGATCAGATGAGGTTAGTCAGGGTTTATCCAGCACTTTTAATTAAAACCTTCAGAGATGGAGATCCCACAAACAATGTTTGCATGGGTTAAAGGTTATTTTGACTTCATAATGTCCAGGTGTGATAAGTCTCAATAATTTAAGCCTATCTCAACTGCAATCAATGTTTTTATTATTTTATCCTTTCCAAGCAAAGTGTCATTAGGACAACTAGCTAATATAAGACAACATTTCCTTACAGTAGATCTTATGTGAGAACTTCCCGATACCTCCCGAATGTCTGAGAAGAAGTCAGTGACTACACTGTCCTCCTTTGCATAAGCAGGTCTGTAAAGGCAACTTTCTCTTCTCTTTTCAGACAAAGACTGCCATCCAGGCTCTCATCAGCAAGCACCAAACAATCCCAGGCAGCATATGGAAGGCTTTACTGGAGCGATTTGATAAACGTCGTAAAAGTGATTAGAACACTTATGTATTGTTTTTACAGCATACAGTAAAACCTAATGTCCTACGGCACTAATAACTAATAATTGGTGTTCAACCAGTTTAATTTACAAGTTTCAACAGATTTGACAGAAGAAAACAATTAACCTCTTGAAGGTTCCCTTGTGTCTTTGAGGATATTCCGAAGTAGAAAGACTGAAGAAGAAAATTTATGTAAATAGCAATGCAACAGCTCAATTCCCTCAAAGGAAATCATTTAGCTAGGATTTGCCTGGTTTCTAAAACAAATCCATATGTACAGGCAGCTGAGAGCTTCAGAAGTGTTGTCTCCATCTGTGGTTTTATGCCATAAGCGGTTCACAGTCCAGTCTCAGAGCACAATCTCAGAGTTGGCGTTGCCCTACCAGAGTCCATATCTCGTAGGCCACCTTCCCTGTTGGACCCCAGGAAGACAGCATCAGAACAGAAACTGTCTTGCTTCAGCTAATGATCAACTGCTTAGGGCATTTTTCTAGAAAGACTATGCACAGAGAAATAATCCCATTAACCCAGATATTAGACTCCTAGAAACACATCAGCTTCATGGTTTGGTACCCTGGAAAGTAGGAATGCTACATCCAAGACTTTCTGCCAATCCTGGCAGTAAAAAGGAAAGTCTCTCAAAGAAAGAAAAAAAGCTTTGGTTAAGTGTAGCACTATGTAGAGAGTAGCTTCAAGTCTGAGCTGGTGCATTCATGCACTATCGCACCAAACAGTACTGGTTTAGTGGATGAGGCTGCCCCTGGCCCAGCAATCCCAGCATCGTAGCGGGTTTGCAGTCAGGCTGTGCTGTACCCACCCACATCTCCATCCCGGTGAGCGGGCAGCGGGCTGGGGGAGCCTAGGGAGGCAGTGCAGCCCCGCGGCTCATCATCGCCGGTGGTTTGCCCCAAACCGCGGCGCTGCCGTCCCTGTAGGGATCCAGCCCAAGTGCCCGTTTGGACAGCGGGATGTAGGCAGCATTGTCTTCCTAGTACAACTCCCAGGACACCCAGACTTGCTCAACGCAGAATGCGTTTTTACAAGCCCTGGGCTGTTGTTACTGGTGGGAGTGGGAGAACTTTGTGTAACCTATCCACTGTGCCCTTAAACGCAACCATTAACTTCAGACACCAACAAAACTTATTTTTGTTCCTTGTTTTTCCTTCTTATACATTTAATGCCTATAGAACCTTTCTCCTCAACATCCTAAATGTTTATGCAGCATCTAAGGAAATAGAAATAGTATTTGCCTGTTTTCACTAGAAAACTAAATCTAGGTTTGGGATTAAAATAAATTCTTCTTCCTGTGCCGCTTCTCCACAATTATTTCTTCACATCCAAAGGAGGGAGCGGGATCAACAGGTGTGTTATTTCCCTTGAGCAAAAAGACAAGAATCCTGTCCTGAAAAAACATCTCAAACATAGCAATGTTTAATTGAACACCTTAACTGTAATTGCTGGAAAGAGGCAGAACAATTTGTCTCCCAGCAGATACAAGAGACATAGGAGATGATAAACTAGAGCAAATCAGGATGCTGACTGGTGTGCCTGGACACGAGCAGGAATTAAAACCATGAAGTCTTACACAGTGCACTCCAGCAATATAGCTAAAATCCAAAGCCTCAGCTTAAGTCGAGTGAGAAAATGAATTAAAAGAAAAGGCTCTCATCTAGTCAAAAGGATGCAGATGAAGAAGCAAGTGGTGTTAAGAGTAACCAGAATTCAAAAGCATTCCTCGTATCAGGAGCTATTCACTTTGGCCCGTTTGGGGAAGCGGGGCTCCAAACTCGGAACGGTTGCTCCAGAGGACAGGTGCATGCTCCCCTCTCCTCCTCCTTTTCCTAGCTTTTATGGTTCAGCTGACGCCCTGTGGTCTGGAATATCCCTTTGGCGGGTTTGGGTCAGTCGTGTCCCCTCCCAAGATCTTGTGTCGCCCTCCCCATCCCACTGCAGGGGGTGTGTTGGACAAACAGCCTCGGTCCTGTGCGAGCCCTGCCCAGCAACAGCCACGACACAGGGGTGTTACCAGCCCCTTTCCAGCCGCCGGTGCAAAGCACAGCGCTGGGAGAGCTGGGGCGGGGGACACCGACTCCGCTCAGAGCCAGCGCCAGGCGGACCCCGCCAGGCAGCGCAGGCCGCGGGCAGCGCTCGGCTCGGCCGCTCAGCCGGCTCGCGGGGCTCCGCGGGCCTCGCCTGACGCCGAGTGCGCAGCTCCTGGCAGTGTGACGTTTGAGCCCAGCCGGCAGGGTAGCTACGTGAACTGGTGTGTCTGGTGTAACTGGGACACCTCTTGTTTCTTAGAGGGATCCTACCGGAGGCCGCACAGAAACACCCGAGCGGCGCCCACAGTGTCGCGTCCGAGCTGCAAAGGGAGCTGCGGGTCGGAGCCGCGCCAGTGCTTACTGGGGGAACTGGAACAGGGGGGTCGGAGCCCGGCTGCCGTGCCTGCAGCCCCGGCACGGTGAACACTCGGAAGCCGTTCCGTTTCAAGCCGAACGGCTGCACACCGAGCGAGCGGCTGGGACACACGCTGCAGAAGCTGACGCTTTAGGACGGCACACGAGAGACACCGAAGACGGGACCAGTACGGGACCAGTGCCGCCCAGTACGGCCAGTTCCCGCTGTCCGCAGCTGCCCGGCCCCTTCACGGGGCACGCGCGCCCCCTGGCGGCGTCCGCTCCGCTGCAAGCTCTCCCGCCGGAAGAGCGGGGCGGTGCGCGGCGGACGCGGTCCGGGCGGCTCCCGCGCCCCCAACGGCTCCGAGTTCCGCCCTCTTCACCTCTGCTCCCCGCCGCCGCCCTCGCCATCGCCCTCGTTTACTCCGCGCCCCCCCTTCCGCCGCCTCCTCCGCTCACGGCCGCCGGCGGCACGGTGCCCTCCCGTCTCCGCCCCGTCGCGGGGAGCCGCCCTAGCCTGGCCGCCCCGCGGGCACCCGGCCTCCGCGGGGGCGGCGGGCGGAGAAGTAAAACCGGGCCCCGGCAGGGACGCGGGGCCGCAGCCGGAGCCGCCGTCGCCAGGGGAAGGTGAGCGGGCGCTGCTGGGCGGGCTGGGGGGCGGTCCCCGCCCGGGAGGTGGCTTTGCCTTGGCCACCGCCGAGCTTGTGTTGCTTCAGTTACCGTCGGGACGGGAGCTGCGGGGCGGTGCGAGGCCCGAGGCGGGGAGATCGGGGGCAGCTGAAGTGGGGTGACCGGGCTGGGGTCGCGTCCTTCTTGCAGGAAAAAGAAACTCAGTTCCTCTCCGGCCTCCTGGGAAGGAGCTGCCGTCCTGCCGTCCCCGAGGCAAGAGTCAGGCCAGGTCTAGGTTCAGAGCAAGCACAAAACCGCCCTCTGGCTTCTAGGATCGCTCCGGTTGCAGGTGCCATGAGCAGGATTATCAGGGTCTTCTGGTTTTTGTTTTTGTTTTTTTTTTCCTGGTGGTTTTGGTGGCATCGCTGATTCTGGTGGAAATGCTCCCCCTGAGTGCCTGGCGCAGTGCAAAAGCGCTGTGTTTCTGCTGGTAGGAGCACGTTGTAGCTGTTGCTTTGCGGTATCTTTCAGATTTGGAGACACTGGAATGTTCTCCAGAGGTTCTGCTTACACATTTCATATGCAGGCTGAAGTTGTGCAGTGTTGCTTTCTGTAGATGCTTGCAGCATGGTCAGTAGGGGCTCAGTTAGCCCAGTGCCCACTGACTGCAGCTGAAGGCCACTGCTGTAGTTTACTTAAGGATTTTTCTGGGTCAGATGCTACAAGTCAGCGAAAGGAATGGTGTGTTAGCCTTGTTTCCACGTCACCATAAAGCCTCAAGTGTAAGCACAAGTAAGTGTGCACTGTCATTAGATGAGAAACTGCATCCTTTTCATCCAGGGAAAATATCCACAAGCTGCTCTTGTGCAGGAAGTTGGAACTTAATAATATTTTGATTGAACTCCATAACAGGAAATGTCGTAGTGGTGTCAGTGAAAATAAGAAGTCACAGAATTGCCTAGATTGGAAAAGGCCTTTAACATCATCCAGTCATTAAAGTCCTTCAAGGGCATGCTCATATTCCAGAGGAATTCTGCCTGTGAGCTGTCCCAGGGTGAGACTCAGTAGGACTGCACCCCACTGTAGTTTTTAAGTTTGGATGGTGGCAGATGTCAGAAAACCCCTGACAAGGAGGGCAGGATAATGTCTCTTTGGTTGAGGTCCTAGTCAGTGACATTGCTGGTGTTTCTGGAAGGCGCTGTGCTGTATCTTGTCAAGTTGGAACAGACCAAAATGTTGTTATCTGTTAGTAGTGTGTAAGAATTATGTTGGACCTCTATTCAAAATGGAACATCCTGTGCTGTTTTTGTTGCTGGAGACAGAGTCTGCCTTCCTTTCTTCACTGCCATCTCCTTTGGTTGTGTGTTTGGTGGGGCATTAACATAAAACTCACTTGGGTTTCAGTGTTGAGTGTTTTTGTGCAGATACCAGCGGTGATCAGAACAAATGTTGGACTTGTTATGGGGGGAGCAAAATTACAGGACATAAAGACCTCCTTCTGGCCTTTATCTGGTGGTCGATAAGTCAAACATGAGTGAGAACAGCTGTCTATGTTTTGAGCTGTGTTGGCAAGGCCATGACCATTAGATTGATATATTATGCTGTTTTCAGTCCTGAGACCACAAGTCCAGTCTGGAGTCCCACAGTACAAGAAAGATTCTGACAAACTGGAAGAAGTGCAGAGAAAGGCCACCAACATTGTTAGGTGGCTGGAGTGTGTGGTGTCTGTGGAGAGGCTGAGGGAGCTGCGTGTGTTTAGCCTGGAGAGGGCTTAAAGGAGATCTTACCACTGCTCTTAACAAGGGGGGGAGGTTTAAGACTCTTCTCCACAAAGGGACAGGAGGCAATGGGCACAAATTGCAGTAAAGCAAGTTTTAACTAGAGTAACAGAAAACATTTCCACCATGAGGGTGGTCAAGCACTGGATTAAGGCCCCAGAGAAGCAGTGGGATATCCATCCATGACCATCTTACAAACTGGACTGGACATGGTCCTGAGCAAGCTGATCCAGCTCCCTAGTTAGCAAAAGCTTGGACAATGCTGTGCAATGAGTCTTTCGAACATAAATTATTCTAAGATTCTTTTCAAGATGAGGAAACAACGTTATTCAGAGTCGAGTTGCCCGTCCCTGGTGCTTTAGATGTTATCTCTGTCTTTGGCACCGAAGAAGATGTCAGATTTGAATTTCTAGTGCAGGTTAGTGCATAGATATGCAAGTAAACTTCTAAAGCTGCAGTGATTGCATTTGAGGTATTGCAGTTAACATTACAGGTGAAAGGACAAGTAATATTTTGCAAGGCTGACATGTATGGACAGGACTTTAAATTGACTCTATAAGGATTTTGTGTTTAGCAAAAGCCATAAACCATTAAAAGTATAACAGGTGGGAGAGGAGATCTTTAAGTAATCTTTAAAGCTACCTCCCTCAGAGTTTTGAAGAATGTTTCTCTGGCATAACCCGTGCTCCATATTGATCTCTAGCTAGTAGGTGGAACCGCTGAAGACATCCAGATACAACAATCTGATAAATATCATAGTGTTGACTGCTACTCCTAAATCCTGCTAGTTTCAAAAGTTGTGTTTCTTGTATTTGCTGTGGGTGTTTGCTGCCTGACAGGTTCTGGAGTTCAGCTCTGGCAGCTGGAATGAGAAAGAGCTTTCTCTTGCTCTCCCACATGCTCACTCTCTCCTGTCCTTTCCCCCTAATTCACACCCCCAACCACACATGCCCGAAATCAGAGAAGTGCATGTCACTGATGCTATGTGTTTACACATCGCTGAAGATAAATCAGCTGCTCGTCACATCGTCCTCAAGAACAAGATGAGGAGAAAAATATATATGAGCCTGAATTAGTAGAACAGGCCTGGATCGTGGAACCAAAGTCTTTGTCACAAGATCAGCTTTCTTCTCATTAATAGGATTTACCTTGGGCGATGTGAATAGAGGCTGATTTGAAAACAGAAGTCAGAAGGAACATCCTTTCTCTGGCAGAATGGGAGGAAAAACTGAGACAAGGAAATAAGTGAGATGACTTCTGCTGTAGTAGATGTTTCAGAATCTCATAGCAAACGTGGATTAAACCTGATCTGCTTTGTATTTTTTGTTGTCACTGGGGTTCTGACAGTATTAGCAAAATTCTCATCTGAATTTCAGTCACTTGGTGCTTGCAAAACCAGAACAAGGCTAAAGGGAGTACTAGACATCTGTCTATCTAGGCACAGGAGCTCTGCAATCATATGTGATGGAAGTCACGCTTTGATGAAAACCAAAACACAGCAACCTCAAGTTGAGATTCTTGCAGAAATTATTCTGAATCTGCTTTTCTCTCTCTTCAGACCTGCAGTAGAGTTGTAATATGTTTTTCCTCTTGGTCCTGACACTTCAAGTCTTGACCAAGACTTTATTCCAGACTAGGATAACTTTTTGGTTTTGCCTGAGGTATTATTTCTGTTGTTGTAGAGCAGTAGCTAACATCACCAAGCGTTCAGGTTGTCTCATGTTTGTAAGCTGAAGTGAATAGCAGGTTTTGGCTACAAAACTAGGAAAAAGGTGTTGCTCCAGAATTATGGAAAGCCTGAAATAGCAGCCCAGAGAGGTCTAGCCCTGAGACTTCTTAGGAACCAGTGTTCAGCAGGATTTTTGTAGCACTGGATTTGAGATTGTGCCGTCCCCTGCTGTTGGGAGAAGATTTTGAGTGTGCTGTGTGTTGTGTAGAGCAATAAATTCAACTAATCAATACAGCTTTCTGAAAATTGAAAATACACTATAAATTGGTGTTGTTGAGAGTATAAATGCTCTGGATCTGTCTAAGTTAAACAGCTTTTAATGAGATAAGAATCTTAGCCCGCGGTTGAGCAATTGCACTGTCTTTCTCAATTAGAATTGTCAGCATTTCCACTGCACAGAAGAAAAGGCCTGAAAAAATCAAGGCAAAGTTTTGCTGTATGAATTATTACTATGTTTTTGGTGGGTACTGCTGGGATGTGGGGTAAAGAGAACGTGAATAAAATGCATCAGAGAGGTTTCTTTCTGTGATCAAATGGCAAGGACAGGTCTATCTTTTTTGAGGATTTATTTGTCAGCTTTTTTTTTTTTTTTTTTTTAATTAAACAGGAGATGATAGCTGGAAATGAATCCTGTACTGCAGGACCGATCCCTATGTCCTACTTAACCTGCCTGACATACATTCTGGGAGAATGGACTGGCGTGGAGCATATTGAAGACTATCTGAGTTATGCAGTCTACCTTTTATGGGTGCTTTTGCCACTCGCGATAGTTTTTATACTTCCAGGAGGTCTCATCATCCTCTTCTACACTTCCATTCTTCTTCTTCATATTTATAAAAGGAAGAATGAACTAAAGGAAGCTTATTCCAATAATTTTTGGGATGGTGGAAAACAAATGTTGGCTACCCTATGGGATGGACATGGAAGAATATGGCATGGTAAGAGAGATCTGACATTATAAACTGCTGAAGCTCTCACTCCTGGTTTACCTTTCAGGGTTGTCAATATATATATATGATTCTTGCTGCTGTTGCATTAAATTTAAAATTCAGGCCGATTTGTTTTTTCTATTTTATCAATAACTGCCAGTGGAGGGAAAAAAAAAAAGCTGTTGAGACTTCTTTGGATATGTTGTGGTTTAACCCCAGCTGGCACCTAAGTCCCACAGAGCCTCTCGCTCACTCCCCCTCGGTGGGATGGGGAAGGGAATTGGAGGAGTGAAAATGAAAATGAAAAACCTCACGGTTTGAGATAAAACCAGTTCAATAGGTAAAGCAAAAGCATCACACGCAAGCGAAGCAAACCAAGGATTGATTCACCACTTCCCACTGGCAGGTGGGTGTTCAGCCATCTCCAGGACAGCCAGGCTCCATTGTATGTACTGGTGATGTGAGAAGACAAATTTCATCCCCCCAAATGTCCCTCTTTTCCTACTTCTTCCCCCAGCTTTACATGCTGACCATGACATCATATGGTCTGGAATATCCCTTTGGTCAGTTGGGGTCAGCTGACCCAGCTGTGTCCCCTCCCATCTTCTTGTGCACCCCCAGTCTACTCACTGGTGGGGTGAAGAGCAGAAAAGGTCTTGACTCTGTGTAAGCTTTGCTCAGCAACAGCTAAAAACATCCCTTTGTTATCCACACTGTTTGCAGCAGAAGTCCAGAACATCCCATACTAGTTACTGTGAAGAAAATTAACTCTACCCCAGCCAAAACCAGCACAGGATATGATTTTTTTTTTTTTTGGTCTTATGCTTTTATTCCATTGCTGCTACAAAATGAGGTGTTTCATCCAATTGAAAATATATGTAGTTTAAAATTATTATTTTTTTTAATTTGACTTTTTATAATTACTCCTAGATTTTCTCATTCCAGGAGGACCTGAAATGTTTGCTATGTTAAAAATTAGATCAATGAACTATCTTTTTTCAGAGTCAATTTCTAAACACTGGAAGTTAAATGCCAGTTCTCTGATAGCTGGTATGTCAACAAGTTAGCACAATTTAATTGCACTTAACCGGTTTCTTACATATAATGCCAAATGATGGCTAAAAGGAGCACTTAGTGCCACTGGTCACTACTTCAAATGGAGTTTAGAGCCCCAAACTTACAGAACCCTGATTTTTGTTAATTTTTCTTTCTGTGTATTTTTGACAACTACTTTCTCTACCAAAATGTCAAAACTAAGGGCTCTGTTCCTTGTCCTTTTACTGTTACTTCTTTTATAAAGACGGACTTAATAAATGATTTGGCTTTTCTTTCTCTAAGGAAATCGTAAGCCTCTTTCAGAACCATTCAGTCTAGATGCAGCTAAAGGAGAAAGAGATATTTAAGAGCAATTTACATACAGAACAAATCCATCTTGAAAATCATCTCTCTCTGTTCTCTAGTCAAAGAGAAGCAGGTTTCCAAGGCATTGATAATCAGATGGTTATCAATGATAAACCAGCGGCTGGATCAGATGGGCTTTGTAAGACTAAGATGTAACTTTCAAAGTCTAGGAAAGTGAATTAGATCAAAATCAACAGCTACATCAAAGAGCTTAAAATTCTTACTTCACAATAAAAAGCTATTTACTTTTTTTCATAAGAAAATTATTTACTTTTTTTAAGGCCTTGTCTCTTTTCATACTTAGTAACTCTTTATAAGGTCTAACTTTTTATTTGTGCAGGAATGATTCTTGTCCAGTCCCTCACTGACAGCTGTGACTTTTTCTGTGCTGCCAGCTGCTTCCATGTTCTGTAGACACATTTCTTGCTAAAGAATGAAACATTTTGCAATTATTTCTTTTTCTTCCACTTGATTAATCAATATATCATAAGAACTTTTCATCCTGAATCTCACAGCATTGGGGAAAAAAACCAAACCAAAACCAAACAACAAAAAAACCCAACCCCACAACCAAAAAGCCCCTGTGTGTGATTGCTTTGCAATATGCTGCTGCTGCACAGGTACAGAAAGTAAAATAGAGGGAGAAGAGCTGTGAGTTTCAGAATTAAAAAAAAAAAAAATTAAAATAGTGGAATAGGAACTGCTGACCTGATTAGCTTTGGAAGAAGTGACAGTGTTTGAGTTTGGTTTATATATATATATATATATAATTTTCTTTCTTTTTTTTTAATTATTTATAAAAACCCCTCACAAACAAGATACTGTAACAATACTGCTCAGTATTGACTGAGTATATTCTATACAGATGCTTTTTGATATTTTGTGTTAGCTGAATATATTCTCCACTCTTAACTTACTAGAAATGAAAGTTCAGTAAGAAACGTGTGTGTTTATGTAAGTTTCAATTAAGTATATGAAGTCCCAAACAGCTTTTAGTGCTTAAAATGGAGCAAGTGCAACTCTGAGAGTAGTAACAAAGATAAGCTTCATACCCTGGAGTGAAAAAGGAGACGTGTCAATGGATGTTGTCACATCAAGTCTTTTAAAAAGTTACTGGTGGCAGTGAACTTTATATAAATAAATAACAGCTTGAAATAGTTGTGTTTCACTGCTCCTATCCAATCCTTATTTTGATTTCTCTTGAATGATTGATTCAAAGGATTCTGCAGCCTTGAAAACAGTGAACTGAACAGATAAGGAAAAATTATAAAGACAGTGAGACTGGGTGTTTTGGTTTTGGATACTGTTGTCATTCTTTCTTTATCTGTGGCTCCTCTGCTTTAAATTAAACTTGTATATCCTGTGAAAGCAACTTACTAAAGGCTGCGGGTCAGCCCTTGACTTTTTAGCCATCACTTCGCTCTTTATCACTTCTCAGTAGCTATCAGTTTTGGTCTGCCAGCTTGCTGCCAGTTAGTTTCTGTGGGACAGCACTGTCTTCAACTTTGACATTTGTTATGCCTTCAACTCCTAACAGGTTACGAGCTTCACGGGACCGAAAATATTCCTGAAGGACCAGGGCTTATTGTGTTTTATCATGGAGCTACTCCTGCTGACTGTATCTATTTCATGGCGAGGCTTCTTATACAAAAGAAGAGAACCTGCCATGCAGTAGCTGATCATTTTGTCTTTAGATTACCAGGTAACATACTTTAATATAAACAGTCAATTTGAAAACTCTTTATTTATTTATTCATTTTACAGTGTTATTGGTAAAATGTGCTACAGGAGTACAGCTCTCAGAGCAGACATTCAGACAGATGTAGTGAAAGAGTTGAAATACATCTGTCTCTAACATGTTCTTTACAAACAAGAATGACTTCAATAAGATGTTTCTTTTGTTATTAATATAGGCAGAATGAGTGGTGTAACCAGATTAAGAAAAAACTGTTTGGAAGCAATGCCCTTAAAGTTGACAGAATTAGTCTGGAAAGATGATGTATTTTCATATCCCATCCAGTTGAGTATGGTGGGCAGTGGAACCTGTCCTCAGGAAGACTGTTGCAAGTAGAAGGTGTAGAAGTGTCCAAGTTTGTGTGAAACATGAGGTGAAGCGTGAAGAAAATATGTATAGGGCAAGCTTCTGGCTGGGCAGCCTAGTGAAAAACACTGCTGATGGGTGAAATTAATTACGTGAGGGGTTTGGGTTTTGTGTATGTGAAATACAGTAGTACCCAGTTCTTTCCCTGAGTTCAGTTTGTGACTAAAATCCTCATAATTAACTTTTGAATTTATAGGAATGTTCTGTAGTGTACTGATCCTTTCAGTGGAAACAACTCATTTCAGAAATCTGTCCTTTTGCCAGTCTAGTTTTATTTCATCCTTACTTGCTGAAACCTGGACTACTTCATGCTGGTAACAGCATGGCTGTGCCTCTACATCTGCTTTAGCCAGCAGACTAGGATTTGTTAGTTGATTTGCTTACAGCAGATTAACCTATTTTGTAATTTAGATTTGGCTCCATATTTTATCTACTACTACTTATGCACAGTTGTTTATCAAATGGGAGATTATTTTGTTTTTCTCCATTTCAGGTTCTAGGTGTGAGTATACTTATGAGTCCCCCCGATATTGTTTAGTAGCATCACAGAGACATCTGGCTGAATAGCTGATCTCAAAGAACTGGGTTCAGCAGTCCAACATCCAGCCAAGAGCTGGTTTCTACAGGTGTTCCTCAGGGATTGTTACTGAGACCTGTGCTGCTTAATGCTTTTATTGCACACCCAGATGAGGGGTTGGAGCTTGCTCACGGGAAGTTCACTGATGATACCAAACTGGCGGAGTAGTTGATCTCTTTGGGTGTTAGAGCTGGTGTGCAGAGTGGCTTCACAGAAATGAACTGGCAGAAACATCACAAAGTTCAGCAAAAGCAAATGTGCCATGCAGTGGTACCCCTGGGTAGCAGGAAGGGACTTTGGCATGCTAGTGGACAACAAGTTGAATGTGAGCGAGTAGCAGTGTGTCCTTGCAGCAAAGAACAACTGCACGCCGAGCTGTTTTCAGCATGAGTGTAGCCAGCAGATGGAGTGAAGAGGTTGTTTTCCCTTAGCTTGGCACCTGTGAAAGCACATCTCACAATTCAGTGTTCAGTTTTGGAGTCCTCGGGAGAAGAAAGAGATTGGCACAGTAGAGTGTTCAGTGGATGATGGGGGGCTGGAGCACGCAGTGTATGAGGAGAGTCTGAGAGAACTGGATTTGTTTGGTCTGTACTGGATAAGGGTGGGGGAAAATAGTGTCGCTGTGTTCAGCGGCCTAATGGGAGGGTACAGAGAAGAGAGAGTCAGACTCTTCACAGTTGCACAGCAATAGAATGAGAAGCAACAGAGACAAGTTGCAACACAGGAAATGTTTATTAGATGTGTGGAAAGGTATTTTACCATGAGGGTGATCACACACCTGAACAGATTGCCTAGGCAAGTTGGGGAATCTTCATCCCTGCAGACTTTCAAAACTCAGTTGGGTGAGGTCCTGAGCAGTCTGATCTAGTTGGACCCGCTTTGAGTGGGAGGTTGGACTAGATGACCTTCAGAGGTCCCTTCCAACCTACATAATTCTCCAGTTCTGTGGATGAATTAAGGCTATTCAGGGAAGCCCAGATAATGTTCTGGATTGTGTTTCAAACACTGCACAATAATCTGTGGCTGGTAACTGCTCTCTCTTGTGAATCAAACCAGAAAGACTGACATAATTTTGTCCTAGTACTAAGGCTGCCTGACCTTGATTTATGTCTTCAGATTAAATCAGATGCCTTTCTAGGAGATGGTTTAGGTAACCAAATGTTACACTCAGTGTAGGAGAGATGGGGGGTGTGTATGTGTGTGTGAGGGGCTGGGCTTGGGGAGTCTGTAGGCTGTTAGACACACTTTGATAATTTAATGAGCCTTCTGTTTTTATGGTTATTGAATCTACTGTGAACAGCTGTGAGGAATGACTTGTCCCACTAATCTGAATCTCAGGTCCACACCATTATACGATGACCAGTATGCAGTCTCATTTCATCCTCTGCCCTGGGCATCACTGTCCTGAATTAACTGCAATTAACTGGACTGTGTTTGTTAAACGTTCCTGGCCTCCCGAGGGGTGTGTGAGCCTGCAAGGGGTCAATCGTTCCTCTCCCTGCTTAAAAGATACAGCTTGATAACTTCTGGAAGGGAATCTAACCTAATGGGAGACCTCCTATAGATATCAGGAGGTTCTTATTGATCATTACCTGATGTGTTTTTCTCTCATGGAGATGCAAAAGGAAATTATTTAATTGTCTCAATTTATATTGTATCAACACTATGTATGTTTCTGTTGCTTGCAATTTGGGGCAGAAGGATATGAAATATGGTCCTGCTGCCTCTTTTTTTGTTTTTTTTTCCTTTTTCTTTTAAATACTGGAGGTTAGTCACAGAAGAAAACTATTCCAATGTTTTCAGGTTCTTTTAGGTCTGTAATGCTGAGGATTACATGAATTTCTCTAAGATTTGAGGAAAGAGGAAAATATTTCCTCAAATAGTACAGTGCTGAGATTTCACTTGTGTTCTTCTCTGTCACCTTCTCCTACAGTACGGGCCATGTCTGCTTTCCTAGAGTCAGCTGGGAGCCCTCTTTGAAAGGTTCCCTGCTATTTTAGGGATCTAAGACAGTTCCTTTCCTGTAATGTCCCAGAGAAATATGTGGGGGCTTCTCTGTTATGTACACAAGGTGTCATGTGGACTATATGTTCTACATACACGGTTGCCTACAGTTGTGGGAGGTTGGATTCAGTGGTCTAGATGATTCCTCTCTGTCTGTGACAAGAGAGCATGAGACAGGTGTAATGGAGCTTGTGTTCTGTTCTCATGTTTACAGACACATCCTGACTGTGTAGAGATATAAATCAGGAGTAATTATACTCACACCAACTACAAAGACTAGTTAGAGATCTGAGTTTAGTTAAGAATAAACTAATGATACGCTGCCTCGTGCTCTCCTTCCCAAACCCTCAGTTTATGTGGGCTGTAAGAGAAGACAGATCTCTGTCTTGATAACTAGATTTGGACTCTTCTGCAGTGTGTGTGTGACAAATGTGTGTTCATAGTAACAACCACTCATTTGTTAACCTGAGGTTAAAAATGAAGCTCTGTTATTGAGGGGCAAACTTCACTACATCAGTTCTGTGTCTTTGTCTATGGCTGATAAGTTTGTTTAGCTCAGTGAGAATCTTCATGAGAGAGAAATAATCTCTCCCATACTGCTCAGTCCTCTGAAGTTCCCATTTTGGTATGCAGTACTCACACATACTGCATACGATTTACATTTATTGAAGGAAGTGAACATGTTTTATTTCCTGCAAACAGAGATTTATGCTACTTGCCTTCTGTCACATTAGACTGCTTGTCTAAATTGACCAGGTATGAGTCCATTTGATGCTTGTAAGCAAATTTTTGATGTTTTGCTGTTTCTTAAAGGGTAGGATCAGTCTGACATTTCAAATTCAAGATATAAGGAATTTATGTAACTTTACAGTTAAAAACTTCAGTAAATGAAAAATCTTAAGCTAAGATGAATACATCCAATCCAGCCTTGCCAGGTGCCTCTATGTTCACAGAGGTCACCTGGGTACTCACAGAATGCACCAGGGACTCAGTTCCTGCAGTGATCCCTAACACAGAGAATGCTGCTTTGTCTTTGTCATTCTCCTTGTGTGCAGACTGCTCTTTGTTTGCCAAAGTTAACAGAACAACTTGCTGGTATTTTCTCTTGTTGAACGTTATTAGGATTGTGCTGTGTGTGAAAAGTAATGCTTGGGCAAGGAGCCAGTGCCCTGGAGCCAACTTCACAGCTCCTTTGAAGGGACACTTGAAAGATGTCAGAGTGCTTGCCACTTTTCTCCAGTTTAGTCCTGATTGCGAGATAGCACCTGATTTTACTGTGACAAAAAGACACTGAAAACCCTAAATCTTCAACTTTTTAGACCCAAAATTTATAAGCAGGGCTTAATGCTTCTGTCCCTCTAGAAACTACTACTCCAGGGCTACAGTTTATTATAATTACAACTAAGTTTTAGCCTTTGTGTTCTTGTGATGGGAATCTGTACCCAGTGGTAGTACGACTTCACATCTTCTGCATTCATATTATCTTACCCTACAGGTTTTAAAATACTACTTGATGCACATGGTGTTATGCACGGACCAAAAGAAGAATGTGTGAGTGCTCTGAAGAAGGGCTGCCTGTTGGCCATTGCTCCCGGTGGAGTTCGGGAAGCCCTCTTCAGTGATGAGATGTATACGATTATCTGGGGTAATCGGAAGGGCTTTGCTCAGGTGGCCATTGATGCAAAAGTGGTGAGTATGACAGATCAAAGAGGAGAAGTGAAGATTGCTGACTTATTGAGACTTTCTTCCAGGGAAAGCTGTTCTGATTATCATAGATTGGGTGTTACATTGCTGAGTGTCATGAGTATGGTCTGCTTGCTCTCATAACTACATTTCAAGCCTGTTGCTTTTGATAAGAAGGTGACGGAGTCATCTGGGAATAGTGTGGTCAGGAAATCCAGAGTTGGAAAGGATGGGAGGCTGGTTTCTACATTACAAGTTTGTGCTGTTTTACACATAACTGCTCAGGATTGTGATGGCCTGATACTCAATATTTCTGTTTCCCCTGTCACTGGTGTACACTCCAACCCAGCACAGTATAGGCTCACTGGCATTGTCTTGTATTGACATTTTATGGTAGGAAGGGATGGTAGAGCATACAGCAGCAGCAGGAGATGCTCTTCACTAGTGTGAACTGTCTCTTCAGTCCTAATGTACAGCGTTGTGCCTGGTCAGTAGGCAGATATTTATTCATATGGGACCACCTGTGAAAGGCACATAAGCGTTTGACATATTCAAACTCTAACTATTTTAATAATCATTTCAGGGTCCCTCTTACTCTGTATCACTACCTGAAAGATGTGTGCTTACAACCATAGGTCTGCTTATACCTAATCTGAAAGGAAGTCTCACACCAAGAGTTTTCTATTTAGGTACTGTTAAAGAAAGACTAGTTAAATCTCTGGATTTTTTTAATAGAAATAGAATATTTTCAAGAGTGTGTCACTTTTCTCAGGAGGAAAATAACACTGTTTAAGCAGGATATTTTCAACAGATTTAGATGTTACTAATACATTGTAACACTAGTTGAATCCTGAGTATTGCCTTTCATATATGGTTGTACTAGTTACATTTATTTTAGTTATCCATTTTACTGAGTATGTGTTCAGTTCCCCTTTATACGCTCACAAAGGTCTTGCAACTTCACCCCCCCTCTAAAGAAAACCCTGAAACATGCAGTAGAATAGGAATAGTGTCAAAAGCATGCTGAAAGTCAGGAAAATCTCTTTATTTAAAGATTAAGTCACCTTTAATCGTGAGCAGAAATGTGAATCCTGTGAATTTTTCCCTTTTGAGCATCACTACAAATTAAGTAAGAGGTTTAACCACTTAAATCACAGCTGCTAGATGAGGGGAGGCCTAAATGCTCTGTAGGTTCTGAAAATGGACTTGGTGAAGCAGTGACTCGCTGAAACCTCATGGTATTGTCCAGCTCGAAACCTCATGACTGAAGGTTGCAGGAGAACTTAAGAATACTTGTTTTGCTCTCTAGATATCCTTGTCTGAGAAACACTTCTGAAATTAATTTGCTTGTTGGGTTTAAGTAAGGTAGAAGTTTTTAGGTAGTGCTATCTTCATTAAATTCTTAATTATTTCTTTTCCCTCCTAGCCCATCATTCCTATGTTTACACAAAATGTTCGAGAAGGCGTTAGGACATTAGGAGGAATAAGTAAGATATTTTCTATTTTTTTTTCTTTTTTTTTTTTTTTATTTTTAGATTATTTTTCTGTATGTGTTTAGCCTATCTCTGTAGAAATAATCCCCATGTAAATCTGAGATGTGACACAGCCTTGTTTCTGGAGGTTTGCTCTGATATCACCCAGAGGTGTTATTAAGACTTAATGTAGGCATTAGATGTGGTACTGGCTCATCTAAGTTATTCTCCACATAATTGTGCATTCACAGAAATAGGAAAAAGGAGCCAGAAAAAAGCAAATAGATTTAGAGCACTTTTTTGGTCTGCTTATATCTGCTAGGTCAATGTTAGGTTTTCTGCTCTCTGTTCAGAAGCAAAGCAAACAGGGGTTTACAAACTTTTTTAGGTTGCAAACTCTTAACTGTTCTCCTAAAGCTCTGTGCTTACATCTCTACCTGTACTTAAACTTCAAATGGTTTGAAATGTATTTAATCTGTAGTTGGTTTACTATTAGGCCCTAAATCCATGGTTCCTCACAAAACCTTGCATTTCCCTGCTCTCTTTCCTCATCTCTATGGGACTTTCAGCCAGCACACTAATAGATGGATCTGAAGAGTCCACCTTTGGGATGATTAGATGCCCACACCTCTCTTGACTTACTAGTGTTAAACCCCCTGTTTTTATAATCTGCACTTTACTCTCCAGCAGAAGGGGCCTCCGTGCCACATGTTCTGCCTCAAGTATGGCATCGTCATCTTCATCAGAGAACTGCAGGGCAAAACCGTTCTGTTTCCCTCCACCTCTAACAAAAAATTAGATATTTCATGGAGAAAGCCAAGGCATCTGAGGTAGACACACAGAACAATTCACACATTCATCAGGTCGTCCAAAAATAAGCAGCAATTAATTGTTGCTGTGTTCAGGAGAATCTTCCCAAAACAAGCAGAAATCGAAGCTAAAATCAGTCATGTTACTTTATTCCAGAGCAGAAATGCCAGAAGAATGGAGTTCTGTTGATCACTGTGGGCATTACTCCAGTTTCAGTAGTTTTGGAATAGCCTTTGTTCTTACAGGTCATGTGCAGAAAATTCCACATCTCTGTCAGTAAGAATTTTCTTATGCCAATATCTCAGTTAAAGGAATTTCTCGTCTAAAATTGAGAGGGAGAATATCAGCACCTATTCTGCAAGGAATTTGTACCAGTTGTATTTGGGCTAGATGCTTAGAAGGTGGCATGTAGGGAAGATGATGTGTCCTTTTAGAGCTGATAGAAGTACCTCTTTTTTTCTCTTTCTATATTGTTTCACTGCAGCTAGTGTGTGATCCAAAAGAGCAAATTCTCTGTTCTTCATTCTTTTTGCAGCTACTTTTTGGAGGAGATATTTCACACCAAGTTAGGGTGGAAACAAGTTTGATGTTGGCATTACTGCAGCTATTAGGAAATTAAAGTCAAAAGTAGAATAGGATTTGACATGATACGTTCTTTCATAATTTGGGTCAGGGGCTGGATTACTTGACAAGCCAGTTTTAAGTTTTAAGACATACTGGGGGGGGAAATATTTCACAGAATAATCTCAGTCTCTCTTTTTTTTTTTTTTTTTTCCCCCCCTCTCTCTCCCCTCCCCACCCTCCCTTTTCCTTCTGCTTTCCCCTCTAAATTTTTTCACATTAGAAATACTTAGGTCACTATATGAACGTATTAGATTGCCCATAGTTCCCCTGTACGGTGGGTTTCCAGTCAAGCTTCGTACGTTTATTGGAGAACCCATTCCATATGAACCAAATATAACTGCTGAGGAACTGACTGCAAAGGTAAGATAGATACGCATATGTGCACATATAAAATATTGACTGTTCTGATAGAAAACACCAGATTAGTCTTGTCAAGTGATTTCTGCCTTGGAGCTAGTTATAGAAGTTGGTGGAATCATGTAAGCTTTGGATTTGCTTAAATCTGAATGCCCTTCTTAAATGATATCTTTTCATTGCTACACTTTATGATTGTTCTAAGCTTTTTAAGGTCAATGCTACACCCTGTATTTGCTTTAAGAAGCAACTTGCTTTAGGGATTAAAGAGGTTGTCAGACTGCTCTGGGTTGATAAAGACATAAGCACTTCACTTGGAGAAAGTGTTCTGGTTCTTGGTCTCTTCAGGAAGATTCTTAAGAAACCTTTCAAATATAGTAAATCTGTGTTCACAAAGTGTTGAAATTCCATACAATAAAAAAATGAAGGGAAATAATTTTACTGCTTTGTGCGGTGTGTGTCCATTTCTATTTCCTCCAACTTTTCCCCCAGCAAATTAACTTTTCAGAGTTGACCTAGCGCAGATTTAGGTGGCTTATAGAAAGGATCGTCAAGTCCTCGTGTTCCCTCAGTTTATTAATAGATTTCAAAGTGCAGAGACATAAAACATTTAAGTGATGGAGCAGTGAGATGGAGGGAGCTGAAACAGCCATTTTTGAAAGCTTAAAACATTTTTCTTTGAGCCCATATAGGTGTCAGTTCAGTTGTCTCTCCTCATCTGTTTGCCCTCTGATGAGATCTCTGCAAAATGACATCTTAAAGTGTTGATCTGCATAATCTTATGGCCTGATTATGGAAAACTGATTGGTTCTTTAGAGGGTTCAGTGTGACAGGACTACAGAACTGCTGGCTTTCAGGAGAGAATATGTGTTTACATGACTTTCAGATGTGCTTGGGCATCTTACATTTGTGCCAAGCCTTAGTTGCCTCTGATTTAAGTGCAATTTCTGATAAATAAGGCCCCTAGAACTTGAATCCCCTAGAATCCCACTTAGAGACTTTTACAGGTGTAGCTCATGTTTCAGGCTATAGCACAAGATGCATTTTTGCACTATATAGAGACAAAATCTAGCTTGCATTTTTTTCCTAATAGAAATTTTAGATCTGTAGAGAGACTTAAGGTCAGATCTACAAAGAGATGTGGGCAGGAACCTTCTCCCACAGTTCTGTGACATTGGAAAGGATGAAAAAGAGCCTAGAAATTGTCTTCATGTAGGAACAATATAAAGGTGACTTAATCTGACCAAAATCTTTTCTCTTTCCTTACAGACAAAAGCAGCACTCCAGGCTCTAATAGAAAAACATCAGAAAATACCAGGAAATATATTTAGGGCTTTAATGGAACGATTTCAAACACAAAAGAAAGACGATTAAGGTCTTCTGAGTAAACTACTATTTAGTTATAATATTCTTAAAGTCATATTTGTAACTTATTCGTTCTTCTAATAATAGGTTTAAAACACTGTCCTAATGATACTGCTGTATAATTTAAGATATATTTTCCCTCACCTTTCTCTCTGTCCAATATCAAGCTCAGGAACCCAAACTTCAAATCATTCATAATGTGGCAAAGCCTAGTTTTTGATTAATGCATTCCTACCTTGAAAGTGTGGGGTGTTTGGGTTTTTTGTTTGTTTGTTGGGTTTTTTCTTTGGTTGTTTTGTTTGGGGTTTTTTTGGTTTGTTTTTTCTTGTTTGGTCATTTTTTTTTAATGACACTGCACGTCTTCCTGTAGTCTTGTTTGTTTGTTTGTTTGTTTGTTTGTTTCCCTCCCATCTGTGGTTGCTCTTTCACCTGAATGTTAGACCTGCTGGAGAGCTAGGATCTTACTGTGTTGATCATCATCACTGTACTTAGATTTTGCAGGCCAGGTTAATGTCGTACAGCATTTACAAAAATTTCTTTAGGTTGTTACTCTCATGCAACTGGAAACCAGTCAGCTTTCTGTGGCCTGTGAACCACTAGCTATGCCTGCAAAACCTACACTGAAAAGTCGGGGAGCTCAGAAAGAGTCTGGAGGAGTGAAAATAGAGAACTGCAGTGAACCAAGGAAGTTTGTTACAGAAACGGCTTTGATGCTGTGAAGGAGAACTCGACAGCACAGCTGCAGTTGCCAGCCCAGCCACGTTGCATGTCTGCCCTCGAGCAGAGCTGTCTCTGTACTTCTCAGTGAATCCACAAATCCTCCTTTGAAAAAAAGAGCTAAATCTTTAAACTTTTAAGAAGTGGAAATGAGAGTACTGTTTAGTAACATGAGCTCATGGAGCTTTGTTTTGAAGGAAAGAAAAAAATTAGTACAACATTCCTTTTAAGTTGTAGTTCTTCTGAAAAACAGGCTGGACATTCTGATGTAGCCTTTGAATCAGGTGTCTGTGAACTGTTAAACATCCATATCCTTCAAACATGGTTATTTCTGTAAGTTATTAAACCAGGGCTGAGAGGGAAATCCTGTATGCTTTCCTTAAATGTAAACAATTGAATGATCAGGAAAGAGTTGCAGGATTGGGCTTTTGTACATTTACAGAAAATAAATATTATTCTATTTTTTTTTCTGAACGAAAGCCTGCGCTTTTATTGTCCAAATAGGAAATATTTGAAATATTTCTTCTGATTGCCAGCAAGTTTAATCTACAATTCTTAAATTAACATCTGGGAACTCTTTAGTTTTGGGGTGAGGACAAATTCCTCAAGGAAGGACAAATTTCTTAAGGAAAGACAAAAGAGAATTTTGCTCTATTACGTGTTCTCCTTTCAATATTATTGGGGTTTGATGTTTTCTTAAAACCAAACACAGAAACAAACCAACCCCCAATTTTTGAAGGAGCTGTTCTATTCCTCTGAGTGTCCATTCCTCCCATTCACGTGCTTTGCTTTATACTCTTTTTAAATGTATAAATTAGTGAGATTGTAGAAGTGCATGTGGATGATGCCCTATGGTAGAAAAGTATCACTTTATGGGAAAGAGAATAATTATCGTTTGCAAAAGCTGACTTATTTTATGATGTTATTTTATGTCCAAAGCATTGTATGTGGTGTTGAATTAATTTTTTTTAAAGCTTGGGGAAGAATCGTGTTATATAAAAACAAATGCTCGTTCTGAAGTATTTTAAATGGCTTGGGTTTTATTTGAAGGCAAGATTGTGTTCTTTTTAATTTATCGGAATGTTTGGAAAAATATTAAGAATGTCATTAAAAGTGATAATGCCAAATTCCAATATCCTACATTCCTACATCAGAGTATAACTTAAGTATGACTTTGTTTTTACTGTCCACCTTGAGGAAAATGTTCATCAGTCTATACTGTCAAATTCTCAAAGGCAGCTGAACATATTTCATGTTGAGGTTGCGTAGATGCGAAAGAAAACTCAGTCTAAAAGGTTCTGCTAGACATGAACTGACATTTGGGATCTGAGATTTTATAAAATTTATTTTACTAATTACATGGACTGTTTGAAGCAGTTTTGTCCCTTTTAAGTATTGAAATATGAATAGAAAAAAAAGAAGGGCAGTATTGGTACTCTAAGTGTTCATATTTGTATAGGCCTTTCATATTTATTTCTATATATATAAAAAAATAATGTAAAGAGGACACCTTTCGAATAAAATTGACCACTGGAAGAGGCATTCGAAGTTGTGTGTTGTGTTCAAACTAAATGAGGTTCTACATGGCCTGCTCTGCTGAACCTTCAGTGCTTTTGAGCAGCAACTGATACCCTTGAAAAGCTGTTCTTGCCCAGTGTCTGAACACGGGTGGAAGGATCAAAGCCCCAGAGGAATAAATTAAAGGAAAAATAATTCAGAGAACAGCTGAATAAAGGACATAAGTTGCATAAACAATAAGGTCTGAGTTTCAGTAGTTGTAATCAGTGCTGCAGGAGGCTGGAACTGGCACTGCAGTGCCACTTTAGTTACAGTTAAGATTCCACAACAGAAAATACGTCATAAATGCTGATGAGTACGGTTTATTTGACATTGTCAAGGGTTATTGTTGGGCTGGCCACTAGATGAATGACAGGTGCTCTCTATTAACCCTTCTCCCTTCCCAAAGAGGAATAGAAAGGGAATAAGGGAGAGGGACTTAACGAGCTGGAAAAGAAAACTCAAATAGCTTTAATGAAACTAAAACTAAAAAAAAAATATATACAAAAGTGGTATGGTTCTCAACCTCCTGATGGCGATTTCATCACTGTCACCACCAATGCTGTGGAGCAGACAGGGGGGAGTCCCAGACTGGACTCAGTGGCAGACAGGACCTGGATTCAGGAATGCACAGATTGGGATCAAAGGCAGAATGGAAAGAATGCCCCTCGGACGCTGGCCATTGAAGGTGAGAGGCTGGATACGCGGAAGATGTTCCAGGTGTCTCCAAGCAAACAGCATAACCAGGGTAAGTATTTTTATGTTGTTTGAAAGTAGAAATAGACTGACTGCTGTACTGACAGGTATTTGTCATTATCTCTCAGCAAGACCCAAATCTCCTGCTGGCCAATTTGCTGTCCTGTTGTGTAATAGCAAAGCTCAGTTTGAACATTGTTATTAGGTTGCTTTCATATGAAATTAATCACTGCAGATGCAAGGCAAGGTAGAGCAGTTAATGAGCATTGTCAACACAGTGATGTGGTTCATCTTGTACTGGATTTGCTGTACCAGTACACCAGTATGTTGCTTCATCTGATTTACTCTGTAGAGAAGGATATAGCTGTGGTGACAGTGTGTTAGCCCCACAGTGCTTAATCCCCGCTAAGCCCATCGTAGATGCTGGACTGCTTTCTTGGTATTATTTCTGCACCTGAAAATTACAGTACTGAAAGTAAATGCATAAGTGTGGAATTGCTACATAAGTGTAGTGGCACAGAAAATACACGTTACATAAGATAACAAAACATGCATGCTGAAACTTCATGAGACAATCTGATGTCACTCACTTTCTTAGCTTCATGCATTTGGCTTTGTGAAGGTCCTTGCCAGCAACAAAGTGAATGTGTCTTCACCATACAGATCCATAATGCTAATGCCTTTCTCTAGTTTTACTAAACCCGTGACATCTACTGTGTCACAGTTTAGGGTCAGGGCAGCCCCTTAGTGCCAGTCCACACTGCTGCTGCTTATTTGGAATTAAATTTTATGCAAAAACTTAAAGCAGGAAATGTTACGATTTCTGAGGAAAAAAAAAAAAGTAATAATAACATAGATAACATAGTATATATTCTGTGTTCATTCCTATTGGAATTTGAATTTCAATTATTTGAGTCTATTTGCATGTGTAAGTTTTTTGTACAGGCTTTTTATAGTACCAGGAAGTCATTTACTTTTTATCAGGCATCACATGAGATCTGATCTACCTCTGGGACTGCAGCTCCTGGAAGGCAGAAATACACTGCGAGTGCCTGAAGATGCACCACCATGTGTACCTGGAGGCACCACCCTTTCAGCTGTTGGCTAAACCAAGAAAAGTTTTGGTTTTTTTTTTTTAAAACTTCCACCTCAGTAATCTGAAGGTGGGATTTAAGATTGTGGGCTCAGATATTATCAACAGCATTGCTCTAATGTGCATATAAAAATGCGCATGATCTTAAATACTTTCAAATTCCAGTTAAAGTTTAGAAGCCAAAATAGGGGTATGAAAATGAAATATTTTATTGAATCTAGGTCTTAATGTGAAACCAAATTTTGCCTTCTTTACCATCACTGTTTGATGATCAGTACTATTATGATCAGTGATAGAGGTACTCGGGTTACCTCTCTTACCCCTGAATTTAATAGAGGTAATTCTCCCAAAAGAACTGCAAGTGCAAGAGTATGCTCATATAAGCACCCCAGGGATTACTGCTTTTGCAGCAATCTAATTTTTCTTCCTCAAGATTAACTTTCCTCAGGCTGAATTCCTCTTACACCTTCCAGTGATGATGCCTCAATAAAGTCCTTAGTGCTTCGCTTTTACTTACTGAATCTTCTTTCCTGCAACGTAAGGTAAGATGTTGCCTCATCAGCACAGAGTACTGTGCCTGTCTTTGCAACAGCTTGTGTGCAAATAAGGATGATTATCACACCACCACCCCTTTCCATGCAGGATGACTGACTTCACTATTGACAAATTGTAGCAGATGATCTGAATCTCTAAACCTTCAAACTTAAACCTTTGTGCTTCACATCTATTCTACATCTGAGAGGGAGGAAAAGGTAGTCTCTTCTCTGCAGCAGTTTAAGGATGCCTCCTTTCTTGGGCTTCTCTTTAGACTAACAAACTCCTTGTCTCCAGTCTTTTCAGAACTCAGGCTTTCTAGATTTGTGATTGATTGCATTGCTTTAATCCAGGTGTTAGCTGGTGCACACCCTTCTTGAAGTGCAGTCCTAAAACTGGACAAAGCATTCCAGCTGGGGCTTTGGCAGTTACGTACAAAGCGGGGTTACCTCACATCTTGACGTTACCTCACAGATGTTTGGATGCCTCGGTGAGAAGATTGAGAACAGTCCATGCTCTTGCTTAAAAGAAAGCAATGGTTCTCTTTTAATCCAGAACGTGGATTGCTGGCAAACGCTGAGTTTGGGATTCACTGTAATTCCCACATCATTGCTGCAGAACGGCCGTGTACCCAGTAGGTCTCCACTCCGAGTACATGCAGCTGATCATACAGTGCTGGGGTTATCTCTACTCAGTGGCATCCTGGAGGGGTTTTTTTGTTGCTGTTTTGTTTTGTTTTTAGAACTCATATCCTGTTTGCCACAGTCATTCTGAACTCTGATCTGGTTCTTCAGAGCAGGTGCAGAATCTCACAGCTTTTGAGAAAGTGGAAAACAAAGCCTGCCTCGAATTCTTCACAACTATGTTGTGAAAACCCCCTCTGGAACAAAATATAGGAACTGCAAACTGAAAGAAGAGGTGACAGCAGCACTTTGCACTCAAGCAAAAAGAGATCTTTACTGATCACTCCTGTCTCTAAATGAGATACATTAAACTTGTCAACGTTAAATGAATTAAGTGCATTTCCATAACTAATGAAAACTGCTTAGAACACCTGTATTTTTTTTAATCCTTTTTTTAGAATGATGTAATTAGAAGAATTCCAACTGCTCCTTTTGAACGACAGAAATGCAAGGTAAAAATGACTATCTGTAAAATCATCGTTGCAATGTAACTGCTTACACACTTCAGTTTAAACAGAGGATGTAACAATTAAGGCAGAAATACCACCTGGCAAGTGTAATCTTGATCCTGTGGCAATGCCCGACAGGAGATTTTGTAAGAGAGTATGAATGCTGCTTCATGACCTAGTTAGTTAGGCTACTTACTGTAGGAATATGTTAAAGTTTCCTTAACTTGGGACAGCAACTAAACCCCACCTGGAAACACAGATCTCTCGAGATCGCCCAATCTTTCAGAAACACGCAGGGAAGGTTCAGGGGAGCTGCGTGGCAGAGCGCTGGGGATGGAGAGGAGGAGGAATGGTTATTTGGAGCCAGGCTGGGGTGTAGCTGTGCCTCGATGCCTGAGGGTCCGCTCGGCCCACGAGATAGCCCAACCCGGAGGGGCACGGTTGGTATCCCACAAACACGGGCCACAGGAAGGGAAGGCAGCGGGCTCTGAGACGAGCGGGGCAGGCACAGCCAGTCCCGAAAGAGCCGGAGCCACGGGCTGGGCAGGAGAGAGCCTGTGGGAGCCCCTCGCACGGAAGCTTCGCCATCCAGCCTCGGGCAGGAGTCCCGGCCCTGGCCTGGGAACGAGCGCCGAACGACCCGGCTGCGAGTCCCCCCCCAGGCAGCCGCCTCTGCCTTTTCCATCCTCTCGCCAGTTGGGACCCGGGCTCCGGGACGCCACCGTTAACGGCAGGGGCGCAGCGAGCCCCGATAGGAGCCCCACGGACAATCCACAAACCGCGGCCGGAGGCGGTGCCGGCCGAGCGAAGGGCGGGCGCTCCGCGCTGCCGCGCATGCGCACACGGCCCTGCGCCGGGGGCTGCCGCTCCTGTCCCTCCTCCCTGCCGTTCTGATGGCGGCGAGCGACACGGAAGCGGCCCAGCAGCAAGTGAGCGGCGGCTGCGGGGGGGTGACACTGTCCAGCCGGGCCGTATTCGGTGGCTTCTGGTGAAGCCCAGCCTTTCGGGGGGGGTGTGTGTCCGTGTCCCTGGGCCGCGGTGCTGTCCCAGTGGCAGCGCGATTGTCTTTGCTCTGGCACCAGTGGGTGAGCGCACATTGGCACTGACGACATGCTTCAGGTGGTTAATTCCTAGGTGGAAGGTGGCTTCCCGGTTTGTAGGGATATTTGCTGGGTAATTTTACTCACCCTTACTCATTAAGAGCCGGTACCAAGCCCTTGGGATCTTTCCTCTGCAGGGGGTGACCCACCCAGGAGCAGCGCTGACGGGGAGCTGCAGGGACCCGTCACCTTGCTCACCTTGTCACGGCAGAGAATTGCAGGTTTATCCACAGAAGCGAAAACCTGGTGTGTGTACGGCCGAAGCTGCTCTGACAGGGGGGGATTGGATGAGGTGATTTCCAGAAAGCCCTTCCAGGCCCTACTGGGCTGTGATCCGCTGAGCTGAGCAGAGGTTACTTGTGCTGTGCACTGGGACTGGCCTTCCCGTGTAGTGATCTTGTCACATCTCAAAATAAGCTGTAGGATAGCAAAGCTTTTAAAACTGTGATGGGCACTCAAGGTTGTGGGCTTTTTAAGGGATTGATTTATTTTTGTGTAATTCTTTATTTTATTTTTTTTTTTAGATTGATGAAATTGAAGCCCTTTCATCCATATATGGTGAAGATTGGTGTGTTGTTGATGAAGATGAAAAAATCTATTGCATTAAGATTAATGATTGTCTGGAGCAACCAAAATGGACCCTTTGTCTGCAGGTATAGTGGTGTTCAGGAGTTTGTCACAGAATTTGTGGCTGGACTGATGAAAGCAAAATCTGAGCCTACATGGAACATCTTTTAAATAGGATTGATTATCTGCTTGGATGGGTTCGGGATGAAGACAAAATCTGAGCCTACACGGAACTTTTTTAAATAGGATTGATTATCTACTTGGAGGGGTTCAAGAGCTTTTGGATTGGAATCTGTGATAGACTTTTCAATGATTGTTCCTGTAACACATCAACATGCTTGTGATATTTTCAATAGTTACGTATCCTAATTGCACACCTGACAAAAACTAATATCAGTGGTTTTCTCCAAAGACTGATTTTTAAAATATTGTTTACACTGACTTTGCATAGGACACCTTTGCGTAGGAAAGTGAATCTGTTGCAGTTGCTTTGAGGTTTACTTTCTGGAAAGTGTGGAGACAAAACAAAATTTGGATCCACTTAATTGAGTGACTTACTACTTTATGTTTACAGAACTGAAAACAATAAGTTTAAGTGGAAGAAGCACTGAAGTGTCTACTTAAGGAAGTGCAGTGCCACTTCTTTAAGTCCAGTAACCATGTATACAGCTCCTTTCAAATTTCTTCTGCACTTTATTTTGCATGACACTTTATCCACAAAAATTGTACCACAAAATGTAATATTTGTGTGCACTGCCATTTTTGGAATCCTAAATACAGATACTTGGGTTTTCTTATTCTGTACCAACACAGCCAACTCATTTCTTCGTTTGTAACGCTGACTGTAGTCCTAGTGCTTGATGCTGGAGTCCTTGGTAAAGCTCAGCTAGCTGAGAGGAGTCGTCCAGTGAATACTTATCCTGAATTTCTTGCAGGTGATGTTGCCACCTGGATATCCGACTGCAGAGCCACCTATTTATCAACTAAAGTAAGTGAGGTTTTCTTTCAAGCACTTGTATTTATTTGCTGAATTACCACTGTTAATCGTTTACACTGTAAGTTGAAGTTTAGTTAAGATGACTCATTGAAAGTATACTGGGGATGAGGGATATTTCCAGCAAGAATATTCTGTCCTTTTTCCTGAGTTAGCCTCATGTTGCTCCCTGTGACAGTTTGCTCTCTTCCCTCAACTCTAATTCTTGGAGTGTTATTTTGTGGCAAGGCAGCAATTAGACTGAGCAGGTATGGTGGCTGCTGCCTGTTGTGTTGGACAGTGATGTGTCATCACTTCCTTGGGTGTAACCCTGTTGTCTGGGTCCTTGTTTCAGATTGTAAGACACACTTTTCATCCAAGCTCTTGACTTTTGTTGGGATGGAGCTGTGACATTGCCATCTTCCTCTTCTCCTTCCATGCTTTCCCCTTGTCTCCTGACTTTTAAACGAGATGGGAATGGAGATGTGTAAGCCAGATCCCTGATCTGGATGTTAGAGGGACCTGCAGGGCATGACACGCATGATGTTTACTGGGTGTTGGTCAGCAGCATTGACAAGGCAGTACAAAATAGTGCTGGGAAACTTGAGGCAAAAATTATACTATAACATGAGACCAGGATGATATAGATGCAGAACTAAAGGGTCATTCTAAATCTAAAAGGTATTATGGTGCTGAAGGAGTTGGAAAGGTAAACTAATAATGCATAGGGTGACTTGAGGTGACAATGGCCTACCATGAAAAAGGAGTCCAGCTTTCTTACCTGAGGTAAGGAAAGGCAGCCCAAGTTAGGAGTTTTGGAGGAGAACTGGGCGATCATGTTTTTACCAAGATGTTTACAACTATAATCTTGTTAACTTGACTATTTTTTATATAGAAACATAAAAAATATTACATCACTTAAAAAAAAAAAAGAATGGTTGTTAAATATTGGAAACAGTTTATGGCTACGATTTTCATTGTACTTCTTATTCTAGTGCCCCTTGGCTTCGAGGACAAGATTACACAGAGCTGGCAAATAGCTTGGAAGAAATATACGTGTAAGTTAGAGACTGTGCAATATAGTAAAAGAAACAATCTGTTTTCACTTTCATGCCCCACTCAATGGATGCTTTTAGTACCTGCAGGATTAGCAGTTGTGAAGTGACTGCTTCAAGAGCCATAAACCAGCAAGTTTCTTTTATAAATCTAACAAAGATGTCATGTATTTACTGAGTATTTTGGAAGAACAAATTGTGTTAAACTGACAAATTTCTTTTATATTCTTTAGACCTGCTGTTCAATAAAGATATAAATCTTAATTTTGACTCCTAATAGAAGACACTCCTTTTAGAATCTGTGAGCTTGTGAAGTGGTGCTGTGAAGTATAAGATATTTTCATCTGTTCTCCTTTTGAATGTTAAACCACAGAATGTGAAATCTTTTGTTTGTGTCCTAGACCACAAGTGGCAAAACAGTTTATCTTAAAAGATAGCTAAGGGATAAGTAGGTTTTAAAACAAATTAAACACATGTAGACTGTAATAACTAGAATCAGACTATTATCACAGTGTGCAGCTACCAACAATGCATGATGAATGCATGAATAAGACTGGAACATTTAGTAATACTCAAATTATGTGCTTTTGAATTGCTGTGTAATTGGGGTAGTAAATGTAGTAATTTTATATGGTTTATTTAATTGTTTCAGATCCCAAAGATAATATAAACTAAATGAAATGAAAATATGTCATAAGGAAGCACAGTCAAGCTGCAGATATTGAAATCTGAACAATTTGCATTTGAAAATGTTTTATAATGCTCTAAAATAAGGAAAAGAGTGCTTGGCTTGTATGAGGGTTTTCTATTTCATTACTCAGTTACTTCAATTAATTGGGTTTCTTATCTAATTAATCAACATATAATTTAGGCAAGTAAAACTGAATTTGAAGTGTTAAAGATGCACAAGGGTTTTAAGTGATAAGTTTTATGGGATCAAATGAACCACAGTTGTTCAGTGGACCAAAAAGGACAGAGATTGTCCATTGCTCTGTCCAGATCCATAGGATTTGCTGGAGTCTCTACCAGAGGCAGAGCTGATTTAGGTGATTCTTCCAAGTGTCCTGAGCATCTGGCACAAGTTGCCTCATGAGGACTGTGAGCTGAAGCAGCATGGTTGTGAAGCACTATTTTATCTTTTTTTTTTTCCTCTTTAGTTTTCTTTTCTTTCTCCCTGTAGCCTGGTAGGCTGTTAAATTGTGCTAGATGGATCAATCCCTTGCAGCTCTGTTCTGTCTCAGTTGCTGTTCAGAGCCCTCACTGGTCTCCTCTTGTTTTGGTTTGTTCAACATGAAATGAATGTATTTATACTTTAGGTCATATATGTAATTTCAGACTGTTTAAAAACCTTCTGGACTAGTCACTGATGTGCACAGAGTTTGTGGAAGCCTTTTGTCTATCCAATGTCTAGTTATCAGAGAAATGGGTTCTCCGTGTGGTTCACATTGTGTTTCTAGCCCCTAGTGATTTAAATTGTATAGTAAAAAAACATGTATAGTCTGTCAATCACTATGTCTTCTTAAAGAGATGGAAAAAGTGGATTGCTATAGATCACAAGTGTGTTTTGGGAGAACCAAAGTTCTTGAAAATATAACAAATTGAAAAATAGCAGCACAGAAAGATAACCTTTCAGGCTAAGTGTAATTTGTTCTTAGGCAGAAATTGAATATATATGTAATGATGCAGATACCATATTCTTCACAGTGAACTGCCAAGACAGAACTTTTCCCAGGCCTGTTTAAGGTCTTTATCTGGTGAGATTGTAATGTTCCATTTCTGCATGTCTGAAATCTGTATGTTTTGGTGTACTTTCGAAAATGAATCAAAAAAAAAAAATCAAAAGTGATTCTTTCTTCACTGTGAATTTTTACATCCAGACAGAACCTTGGTGAGAGTATACTTTATTTATGGGTGGAGAAGATACGAGAAGTCCTAATAGAGAAGGCACAGTCATCAGAACCAGGTACTTCAGAAAATACATAAGTTTTTCAGTTTACCTACTGTTCAAGTAAGATTTCCTTACAAGTTAAAACTTTATGCCCACTTCTGTATTGGATTTAAATGGAAAACAGCAGTCTCTGGTGTCATGGCTCAGTGTTTTACAGTGATAGATTCCTTGGTTTAAAAGCAGTAGGAGTGTAAAGGAGAGGGGTGGCCTCAGTGAACTAGAACAAGGTCCTCGGCTCTCTCAGCTATAAAATTACTTCCATGAAAGCAGAGTGCTGCACACAGGTACATTCTGCATTGTCCTCTGTTCTGCAAAGGAATTATTCATATCAGTAATTAATTTCTGGAGTGGAGTGCACTCTTGGAGGATTGATTTTGGCCCCAAGAGAAGATAAACTTCAGTGGGATATGCAGACAAATGACCAAGTATTCCACCTTAAGTGTATTTTTATATATTGGGGTGAGAAGTACAGTGCATCATCATGAGAGTGATTCCTCTGCTGCTACTCTTACAGAGTTTGTGTAAATTCACAGTTGTTCTTTCAGAAAGTGGTGGGGTTTTTTGTTTCTTTTGTTTTGTTTTGGTTTTGGTTTGGTAAATGTAAATGTTACTTTGCATCATAAACATTATTGTTATTTTTGTCTTAAAAATGCTGTTAATTAGTATTGAAACAGAAGATACTATGCAAGGATCCCATAGCACGAGTACTGTATTCCTAATTCTGAGGAAGATTTTAGCTAATACTGGACCAGGAATTTCTGGGTTTTGTTGTAATTAATGTTATACTGTGCATTTCGTAATTTTTGATGACAAACTGATTTGAACTGAGAAACCAGAGATCTTTGAGAAAAAGAATTTGAAATTTTGTCTTTTCTTGCAACAAAATGTTTAATAAATTCTATTACTTATATCTTAATAGAACCAGATATTAAGAAGACCAGTGAAGAAGTTGAAGATGATGGAGATGATTTTCTGCTAGAGTATCAGCACATTCAAGAAGATCCAATGAAAATGTTAAATTACATTACACCTGAAAGTCAAGAAGGTAAAAAATATGCCCTTGTTAGTTCTGATTAAATAATTTAGAAGAGTAGGGCTTTAAGATTCTGAATAGAAAATGATTCATCTTTTAGTAAAACTAGGAGCATTAAAATGATAATAAAGATTAATAACAACTGTAAAAAAAAAAGTAACATATTTTTGGTGGTTCTGTCTGTCATCTTGAGTACTTGACTTTAACAAATCCCTTTTTAAAGTTGGGACATCCTTTACTTATGTAGCCATATACATTGTTCCAGTACTCTTAAAAGAAAACAAACACTTGTTTGTGATCAGTAGATGAAGAACTGCCATCCATACATCATGGAAACCCAATCACAGATCGAAGGAGTACTTTCCAGGCACATCTGGCTCCTGTGGTGACACCCAGACAAGTTAGTAGAGATCAGTTCTACTTTTTTTTTTGGTCTGTACTTTGAGCTTAATAATACTTGGGACTAGCCAGATATGTTTGTCTGTCTTTGCATCTTTGCATGCTAATATTGTCTGAGTAGTCATCAGTTTCTTGCTTTCACTGTCAGCTAAATAGTTTTAAATTCCAGCTCTGTAGTGCATCCTGCTATTCTTTACCATTATGTGCATTAGATGTATGAGAATAACAACATTGAAATTGGACTTTTGGATGTTGGCAAGATTATCATAAGATATTTGGAAGCTACTGAGTCCACCATGTGTTACTTGCAAAATGAATTAAAATGAATTTATACATTTTCCCCCTCCTTCAGAAAGGAATTCTATTGAAAAATACACTTAGATAATGCATAAGTGAATCTTTATCAAGAACTAAGAGAGAGGTTGAGCATCCTGCTTTACTAGTTCTGTTCTCCTATTGGAATCATTGGTGAATATAGACCTCGACAGAGTGCTAGAAAAGAGCAGCTGCAGTTTGTTTCCTATCATGCTTCCCCTCTTTCAGAAATATAATACAAGGTAAAGAAAGTATCCTTGTGTTTAATACTATTGTTTGGGGGGGGTGTTGTTTTTTGGTTTTTTAATTATTATTCTTTGTGGAATTGTCCCATTACTTCATGCACCAGAATTAACCAGAATGCACAGCATTGTATGGCAGTCTGCCTTCCTGTCTTTGCTGTGGATCACTCGCTCATAGCTTTGTTTATTGCACCTCTCTGCTTTCTCTGTGCAGTTGGATTTTAGAGACATCTGTCATGTTTTATAGACCTCAGTTTTCTCTTTCCCAGGCTGCAGACCCTCTGTGTGGTTTGGTAGGTGTCATGTATGCTGTATCCTTTCTGAGATGCAGACTAGAGCTGTACATGACACTGAAGATGCAATCATGTCAAAGATTTGTACAGTGGTGTGAAGAGGTTTTTTTTTTACCATGTTCTGTTCATAGTAATACATTTAATTTTCCTTTTTTTTGACCCCTATTGAGCACTGAGCTGATGCTTTCATAGTAATGTCTGTTACAACCCTGAGATCTCTTTTTGCAAATACTAATAACTAGTTTGGAGTTGCTTTGTACATCACTTTGCATCTATTATTGTCAGTCTCCTTTGATTATCCCTGTTTAGTGGGGAAACTGCTGATCTACTTATCTTTTCTTGTCATTAACCATGAGCTAAACCTTTGAGAGGATTTTCCTCTTGCATTTTATCCAATTTTAGCTTCTATTTTAAGAATTTTTTGTAAGGGATCCTGTCAAATTTATTTTTTTTTTTACAATTCCAGGTAAGGTAGGTCTACAACATGCTCACTGACTCTGAAAGAAAGTTGCCAGATTGACAGGGTTTCAAGACATATTTCTCTATATGAAAGCTGTAACATTTTAATCTCTGTGTTTTTTGGGGTTTTACTTCCCCTTGCTTAGTATGGAAGTAAGACTTGTTGGTCTTTAGTTCCCTGTATCCTTCCTGGAGTGCTTTAGAGATGTTGGTATTTCATCGGTCACTTTCTGCTGCAGAAACAGTTTTCACTGGCAGGTTGGATACCTTAGCTATAGTTCAACAGCTCCATACTGCAGTTCCCTTTAAACTTTTACAAACGTTTGATCTGGTTTTACTCATAGGTTTCTATTCATTTTATCAGCTTGCTTAACCTTATTCTTTAGTAAGGTTCCATTATATCATCCTTGCCTGACCTTTTAAGTTCAGGCATACTGTACATACATGTAGGCTTTTGTGCTACATCTGTATCTTCAAGTGAGTCTTTTATATATCACAGGTATCACAGGGTGTCAGAGGTTGGAAGGGACCTTGGAGATCTTCGAGTCCAACCCCCCTGCCAGAGCAGGACCATACAATCCAGCACAGGTCACA